>JAAIXI010000236.1:11705844-11783223 GCA_013403645.1 Heliconius nattereri
TAGTAGGTAGTCTGTTGTTTATAATTTCTTTCGTTTAAGTTTTCTGTTATTTGTGTTATTTATTTGTGTTTATTTTAAAACAATTGGAAAATCCTTATTGAAATTACGAAAATGCGGGTTGCATTAGGGTTTAATTAATTTTCACATTATCTTAAGAGCTTTGCATACATTATATGAATAATTCAGTAGTTAAGGCGGGCGAAGCCGCGAGCGCGTCGCTAGTAGACTACAATTTATTTTTAGGTCTGAATACTTGATATGAAACCATAGCGGCCCGCCTCATCACCTATAAGACATATGAAGTTGGTCAACATGATGACATAAAAAAAGGAGGCTCTAATATGGAACCCCAGCCACCCAGCTAAATTTTATGAGATATCTCATTGAACTGCCTTAAAAATAAATTGTTCTATGTAATAAATACTTTCTCTTGACATTTTATTTACTAACAAATTAAGTATTATTTGGAATTATTTTATTCACAACTTCTATACTATTATATAAAGCTAAAGTAAACAATCTAGTTGACACGGTAATCTCAGAAAGTGTTCATATTAGTTAGGGAGGCGAAGCAGCAAACTGTGGAGTCACTCGAGCGTCATTGAGACCTATTGGGTTGCGAAGCTTAGATGATAACAAGAAAAAAAATGTCATATAAAAAATTTCGTTTGAACTGTGGGTTGAGGGGCTATAGATTTTCAAAAATGTAAAAAAAAACTTTGTTGTATCTTAAACTGACGCGCTCGAGTATTTCAAACTGGCGATTTCTTTTTGCATTTTCAACAATGATTACGAGCTTGCGTTACATACAAATCGTCAGATTATTACATAAGAGCTTTTTTTAGGTTCACCTAACACCCCCTTAGAAAATCTGACGCGCTCGACAATTTTTTTTTTGCCATTTTTAACTCTTACGTACGACCACCTCCACCATGGAAACTGTCAGATTAACATATTTTCATGCTTAAGAAGACGTAGGCACCTGCACTTGCTAATCAATATAAACAGGATAAATTAGCTTGATTTTTTTCACATTACATCGCTCGTCACGATTTAAGAGACAAAAACAGCAACGTATTTATGCGACCAGCAGCTTCTGCAGTACCAAGCCTGCAGCACCACGGGGTAGACCACTACTCCCAAAAATTGTGCTAGCAACTGAGACGTGCAATGTGCCATAAAAAAAACGCGTTGATAGTGTAAAAAGAGTTATAAAACATTTCGTGTCGCAAAAATAGTTTGGAAAATTTACATACTACATGTGCCCATTGGCCCCATTTAAGGACGGCATTTTTTTTATATTTAAATTAAAAAAAAAAATTACGTGTTTTATTTTCTTACATCGATATCTATCAATTATTACCTAAAAAACCTTTTATTTACTGCTAGTTTGAGTATGGGTCTAAATGGGTTAATATAAATGAAACAAACCACCGTTTCCATTTGTATAAATAAACAAAAACAATCTAAATAGCGTTAATACTTTTATTTACTTTCCTAACTTAAAGAACTTAAGCTAAGTTTGTGAATGCTAGCAAGTTACGTGAAATGTAACCATAATTTATTACCAATATTAATATTTTAAATAAAGATAATGTAAAAGCTTTATAATCGATATTTAATAATGAATATTAAAGATAATGATATATTAATATCGATATTACATTAAACAAAAATGTATTAATGTTTTTATTGGTGCAGGAGTATGGAGGAAAAGTATGGAGGAATAATTTATACTATACTAGCGTTTTACCTGTGCTTGCCTAGTCATATGGAAATTACAAAGTTATGTAAGACAGCCTATTATCGCCTTGCTCGTTAAATGAACTATAAAGCTCACTAAAAGTTTATATCAAGTGGAACTAACTCCTGAGATTAGTGCGTTCAATCAAACAATCTCTTCTTTTTATCAAGTCCTTTTGAGATGTCGTGGAGGTAACAAGTTAAAATTATATCTCATACCCATTAACCTACAATCATGAAATTGTTACGGAACGCTCGGTGAGCGAGACCGACTCGCATTTGTCTTGTATTTTAATTCTTAAATATTTTTTCCTAAGTATACTCCAAATTAGCCAACTTTTCCTCCGCATTAAATAAAATAACTAAAACAAATTAAGGCTTCCATCTATATAAAGTACCGTCAACGAGTCATGGCTCTTCCTGAGCGCAAGTGGCCAATGTAAAGTAAAAGATAAGAAAAACCAAGATTACAGAGTGGCCACGACTCCGAGACCGTACTGTATATGTATTTATTTATATGTATGTCTATCCCATTCGCGGTCGTCCCATACCGCGTCCGGGCGCAGGCATGTCACCTCCACCGCTCTTTGCATTCTTAATTGTTTCATCGATTGAGAGGATCTGTGGAAGTGGAGAAGATTAAAATATACTATATAAAAAACATTCATGCATTTTAAGTAAAATTACGATTGTATTAATTAAAAATATAATTATACCTATTTTTTATTGAGTTGTCTGCAATGTTATCGAATAGAGAAGGATTTGAATGGCTTTCAAAAGGTTTTACTTTTTATAATTATTACATTAATAAAATAATTACACTGGCACACAAAAAGAGCAAAAAAAAGCTTTCAAGAGTGTTTTCATCAAATAATTCAATATTATATAATCATAGGTTACCTGCGCAGCAGCTTCACTCGCAGCAATAATAGCATTAATCTTGACCACCGCAGGTTCCCACACGCAGGCCGCAAAGTTGTCAGCAATGTCCTCTTTCTGTATGTCAACGCCGTACCATATATCACCTTGAGACATACAAAAAATAAATAAGATAATAAATTAATATTTTCATATAAAGCAGTGCAGGCAGAGGAAATGTGGAGTTAAGACACTTCATACTTTATACACTGACCAATTTTCGAGAATTATCGCCGTGCTTAATCTTCTTAACAAGGCGAAGAAATCAAAATATTAAGTAATTCATTTACACACGATGGTTGTGGGTTTAAATTCCAATTCAGAGAATACTTTCCTATGTTTTCATTTTATCACTTTCCTATGTTTTTCATTTTATCACATCACAATATACAGTGTTAGGTTACACTATTCAAATAAATGTTCTCTGTCCATCTTTATGACACTCCTATGATTAACACTATATAAGTCTATAATATACAAAATCGCTATTTCATTTTTGGCAAAAATCTTTTTTGTTTTAATTGTATCAGGCTTTTATAGAATAGTTCATATAATGGTTTAATTAAAAGTGGTGATGACAAAAACACTATACAATACGCGGCCTTAAACCCCACCGCAAAAAACCAAAAATTCCCCTCACCTTGATGATGTTTCTGCCGTAACTTGTTCAGCAGGTTGGTGGCGTCGAACCCTGCGTTATCGCAGAGCTGCCGCGGGATGGCCTCGTAGGCGCGCGCCACTGCACCTATGAGGAGCTGTTCCTTGCCCGCTATAGATTTGGAGTGGTCGCGAAGGTACTTGCATACCTCCATGTCTATTGCGCCTCCGCCTGTTTAGAGTTATATTATAAAAAAAATATTAGAATATTGTTATTAGAATATCAAATTTTTTAGAAGTACATTAAAATAAGATACAAAAATTTGGTGATAATAATAATTTAAAATATTTTGACTGTAAAGGTAGCATATAAGAAGGAATTGAACCCACAGTTTAATTTCCACTCAGGTGAATGATTATATTTAAAATTTTTCTCAAAAATTAGGTAAATTAAAAACTCAACACTAGGCTCCGCCTACCTACATGCATATGAATAAAACAAGAAAAATCTCCCACTAAAGGCCTAAAATTAGTAAATGAACCTGCAACTACAGCATCATTCTTGATTGTGCGTCTCACAATCATGATTGCATCGTGGAGTGACCTCTCTGTCTCCTCAAGGAACTGCTCGGCACCTCCACGAAGGATTAGAGTGCAGGTCTTAGCTGCCGGACACCCTGGAATGACAGAATATTTAGAAATATTATATAGTAGGTACTTATTAAAAAAAATGATCTGACTTTTAAGAAATAATTTTAATTCCGTTAAAAATTAAAATATTTTTTTTTAGTACAATTCGAACCTTCTACCTTCTTCCCTTATATATTAAAACAGCCTCATGACAACATTGGTCCACATGGTAACATTCAGTAATTGGATCCGTTATTTATAATCATAGGCTTTACAGAAAAAAATCTATAAAATAAAAAACAAAACAAAAATGCACGTTTTATAAACCAACAAGAACTAACCAATTACACTTAGTATATCTTACAATTTTTGTAGACTAACAAAAATTTTAATTTGCATCCCTCGGAAACCGTCCAAGCTCTATTGAGCCATACATATTGTTAATCCTCTATGAAAACAGAGGGGTGATTATAAGATTGATATCCGTGCACCTGTAGGTCTATCCGTAAAATGCGTATTTCAAACAGATGAACCAGATTTACTTTTTTTATGTTCAACCAAATTATTAGCTCTTTTCAAGTTCTTTGTCCACTTTTTTCAGTTGTGTGTGTGTGTCGTTTGTGTCAGTGGTTTTTAACTATTAATTATAATAATCTTTATAGTCTGGCAAACATGTTATTGATAATGGGAAGCACGCGCGGCAAATTGCGCAGTATACGTATGCGCAGAGAACGTTCGATCAGTGTTACCCTGTTATGTTGTTTTACCTCACGCTTAGCAAATCACATTTACCTATACGATAATTAAAATATCTGTTGATCATGTTTATGTTGTAGTAAATTATACAAAACGAAAATTTTATGAGGATACGTAAATTACGAAAAATAATCAGCTGTTCAAATCAGCAAAAGTATAATCATTTCTTTTTGTCAATAAATAATAAATCAATTCTAAGCTTCTGTTTATATAATTAATGGCACATGATATTTATCTATATATATATATATATATATATATATACTATATACTATATACACACTTATGTACATAAACATTCAGTATGCATAATACAAGCTTATATACTATGCAATATGGATAAAGAAATATGTGGCAATATTTAAGATTATATAAAAAAAAAAATATTGAGGTACAAAAAAAATGAGAGTGAGGTATCCCTTTGCCATACAAGTTACTGTGCGTCAGTGTGAGCGCTACGTCCTTACAGGAAATTCGCACCCACACATCTTTATAGGTACAATCGAGCTCACACTATATTGCTCAAACAAGAATATAATTAATTGTAAACAAAAATGCCTTTTACCGTTTTGATTGTTTGCTTTATTATTTGTCAATTTTTATTTTTTACTTTCTTGCATGCATTAATTAACGTTTTAAATAAAACGGTAATAAATTTAATAATTTATTAAAATAGTTTATTTAATTCTAAATAAAAATGTTGGGTAATTATTTTAATTAATTATGGTACAAAAAGATTAAGATTAGATACCTATTTGTATTTTTTTAAATAATTCAATCAAATATTAAGCAAAGTTAAGTCTTATTTTTTACGTATTTTTATTTAATTTGCATTTTATTACTAATTATTTTTGTAAATGAACACTAACGGCCATTGCTTTAAATTTTTTACTTTTATATTTGACATTTTATTTATTAAAACTTTATTTTTTACAATTTTTTTGTATGTATTATTATTTTTATTCTTTTATGTACCTTATTAAAATTACTTTTTATATTTTATTTTTTTTATTGAATTTGGATTGAGAAGATTTGTATGTGGCCCCATTATAATAATTTCAATTCAGTTTTTTATTTAATTTTTCAATTTGGTTATCCATAACTTGATTAAGCATGTTGCTTAAGCTAACAAACACACTAATCATTATAATATTACTAGATAAATATGCTCTACTACGCCATTCCGTATATATGATGCTATCATATATTATATTCATATTTCATAGTAATGAACTGATAGCGTTGCGCTCGACTGTACTGTAGCCCGGTCACACCCCGCACTGATTCCCCGCGAGCCCTTACGGGGAATCGGTCCGGCGTGAGCGGGTGTCTATGTGCAGACATCAAAATACGCTATCTGCGCAATTTGCCGCGCGTGCTTCCCATTATCAATAACATATTTGCCAGACTATAACTATATTACTAACTATGTATCAAATACAAGTACTATAACAAAATTTACTTTACTTACTTTACTACTTTTTAATATCTATTAAATTCTAATAGTATGGTTTTAACCATATCAATACCTACAAATTAATATAAATCTCACCATGAGTATGAGCATTTTCTTTATCATAACCTGATAAAATTAAATATTTTAAATATATTTATTATTTTTTTTCATTTAAAACTAAATAAGACAATGAACATAACATCTCTAAATCATCTGACTGCATACTTAATGGTTGTAAAGTTCATTCCCACTTGATAAAAAAACTTATTTAAATTCATCCAAATACACCAAAGCCAGTTATAGTAATACGCAGCGTTGTGTTACGTTCTAAATTTATTCAACAGATATATATAAACCGTCTTGGCCCAGTGGGGCATCATTTTACTGTTAACAAAATTATTGTGGAGGGAATAGACTCATTCGAGGTCATTCTTGCACAGTGGTCTTAAAAAAGCACAGTGTTAAGTTCGTCACGCAATTTGCAATGTCAAAAAATCACCACTAGACTTAATATCAATACCATAAATTGAATAAAAAAAGAAACATTATAACAAGAAATCACAAGAAACCAACCAGTAAATATATTATATCTCTCCCCGCCGATCTGTCTCTCGATAAACTCTGCGCAGTGCCCCAGCGCATCAGCGCTCAAATCCCGCACGGAGCTCAACACCGCGCCCCCGCAGGCGCGCTGTGTGCGCCTCAGGTCCTCCTCTGTTACGCGGCCGGCGCAGAACATGTCACTGGTATGAAAAAGAGCTTATTTAGATATATTAGAGAAAGCTTGACAGACTCACATACAAACAGATGTTATCCTATAAGGGTTCTTTTTTTCGAGGTACGAAACCCTAAAAAACCTAAAACAACACTAACCGATCAGCAAAATACTGTGTAGCAACGTCTCCTATGGGCAGCTTGCTCAGCACCACGTTGGCACCGCTGGCGTGCAAGATAGCCAACTTTTCATATAATATTTGCCATTCAGCATCTACCACCTTTTGGTATTCCCTTACGTTGTCCACTCTTACCTAAAAGGAAAAAGGAAATTATTAAAATTTGGAATGGGTTTGAACCTGTGAGTGTAGGTGAAAGATCCACGAAAGGAAGTGGTTGAAAATTTATTGTATTGTGGGTACCTATGTATGTATAATTTAATGTAGGTAGAGGAAAACCACTTTTGAATACGAGAGGTATCTAAGTGGCAGAATTCAACACTGCACTTTTTTTCACCAGATCGAGGAAATGATAATGTTTCATTCTCCCAAGTGGGAATAGAACCTACAACTTTCGCGTTTCTAGTTCTAGATGTTATCGTGCTGTGCCACAAAAATTTCAATACCTTTTACGTAAACATATTTTTTTATGGTACAAATCGAAGTTACTACCTCTCCTCTATTATATTAGCCTCATAACATCAGTGATCCACATGGTACATTCAGTAATTGGATCCGTTATTTATAATCACAGGCTATTTTTTTTAAATTATTTTACACACATTTTACACATCACATTGCATATTGCGCCCGTTTTCCCGTTAATAGCGGTCAAGTGAGAGATTACAAGAACATGAAAATTCATGACGCATCGACAATATGATGGCATATATATAACCACTTTAAGATTTAATAGATAAGAACAACGTAGAACGTAATGCGTTCAATATATTACGATTAATTTCCATGACGAAAAATTTTGTCATGCCCATTGCAATGGGCTCTTATGTATGACGAAATATTTAATATAATTAATCATATATATATATATATATTCACCTCAGCATTATCTCTTTCGGCTTTCAACTCCAACTCAATGTTCAATAGCGCAATTTTACAATTAGTGTAACTTTTAGGCTGCATTTCGAAACCGGCATAGGAAAATGTCTTCTTAAAAGCAACCCCAGCAACGAGGAAGGAATCTTCTAGAGCACCACCTGTCACTTTCTTGATACCTGTAAGAGACATGAATAATTAAATAATAAGTAGATAAATTAATTAACATTTATTTCATTATTTTTGTTTTGTTAATCTGTTGCTTCATTTCTACTATCAAAGGGTCCACTTAGTAATTTCGGTAATTGGATCCGTTGTTTTTAATCATAGGCTTCCATCAAAAAAACAAAGTTAGTATAATACATATATGATATTAAGAAAAAAAATGCCGTGCGTATTCTATAACCAATACTTAATATTATAAGCTGAAGAAATTGTTATCTTGAACTCCGTAACCTCAGGAATTACAGGTTGGAATTGAAAACTTCTCATTGTGTATGATAGTGCAGTTATTGATAACGGCTATCTATATTACATCATTTTAATTATTTCAATGTACCCTTTTCGTAGGAACGAAGTTATAAGTAATCTTATTTAATCTTTTTATTCTCCTTCAAAAAAATCGAATTGAAAAATGTCCCGCGTATGGCAGGGTAGGCAAAGGTATCCTAACGTTAAGGGTCGCGTTTTTTTAAATACTTACCAATCATATCCAACGGTAGCAAAGGTGTGTCCAACGACAATACAGCATCAACAACCATTTTGGAGAAATGATCTTTCTGCCTGTGAATTAGTTTCGATGACATTGCGGTTGCCGCGCATTTTGTTAGCAGCTCTCTGTGAAAACATGATTTATTTAGTATTTTTTTAAAGTTTATATTGTAAGTGGCCAAGGTGATGGTGTATACAGCCTGTTTTATTTATTGTCTACATTACTTTCAGTAATAGGATCCGTTTGTTTTAATCATAGGCTTAGTTCATAATAATAATAATTAAAAAACTAAATATTAAAAAATATCTATTGTACATTTCTATTGTAATCTATAAATTTTAATTTATTGTAAAAAATTGTGTGACGAACTGACTATAAATACGACGACATCCGCCATGAATGGAAAATGAATTCGGGGAAATGAATTATTTTCTTACATTGCAAAGCGGCCCTTTCGTAGAGCTCTTGCGTGTCTAGTGTCGCGATTAGACACGCAATGCCTCGACAATTCTCGATAACCAAAATATAAAAGTAGATTTTCTTTCACCTTTGTTCCTCAGGTGATCGATTCTCAATTTTAACCGATAACTCTTTAACTTTGTCCACTGCTAGTTTACTTGCCGTCCTTACTGCTCTCACTATTATACGAGGATGAACACCTAGAAAAACGATAGTATGATAATAGCCAGATCAAATCTGAGGGTGAGTGGATGGTTGATGATGGTGACCTCATGTCTACTATCTTTTGAACATCATTGCCAGTTCAGGAATTGGATCCGTTTGTTTTAATCATTGGTCAATTTCGTAAGCTAAATTAAATGTATAGTTGTCTATTTGTTAAATTTAGAGATTTTTTAGGAAAAATATTTTTTTACAATGTATAAGAATTTTAACATGTTCTTTTTTCTTATGAGCCTAAGAATTAGCTTTTGTCTTGCTATATTCTCTAATTTTTGTCTTTTTCAAAATATTTTTCTATCATTAATGTGAATTATTTTTAAGTCTTTCACTTTAAAACTTTAAAAAATGATGATTTAAGTTTTGTTAAGCCAAAGCTACATTGCAATCAGCCACCATTACAGATATTTTATAAAAAAAATAAGAAAGAAATATGACATTACATTCAAAATGTATATAATAAAAAATATATTAAAAAAAATATATCCCACTTTTATGTCTTAACTACAAAACACAACATGAGTAAAAAATAAATACAACAAACTTAAATTATATTACAAAACAATAGTACAATTTTTTTTTTATGGTACTTTAGTTTTTTAAGTAAAATAAGTGATAACAAGCACTATCAAAGACACTCAAAAAGTCATAACACTATTATTACCACAGATAATAAATACAGATTAAAAATATTAAAGAAAAACCACTTGCCTTCCTCAACAAAAGGCTTCAATCTCTTCAAGAGCTCACCGGCGAGTATCACTACAGATGTTGTACCATCACCAACCTGTATTTTAGTTTTTATATTAGTACAGATCATTTTTTTCATAATTTTTAGTTACTTTTTTTAATTATCATAATAGGTTGTATCCACAATGGCATTCAGAAATTGGATCCGTGTTTATAATCATTTATAATTATTATTACGGCAAAAAAAACAACAGCTCAGGCAAAATGGGACAGTTGTGGGTTTGTATCTCATTTTCCTGCACTTGTAAGAAGACAGCATAACTTATAATTTTTCGAATATACACAAAAAATAAGATTGTACTTTTAAAAGTTTTAGTCAAGTTATAATAATATCAATAATATCTGAGCATTACCTCAGCATCCTGTGATTTGGCGATGTCAACCAATGTCTTTGCAGCCGGATGGACAATATCTAATAACTGTAAAAAGGAAAGGAAGAAAAATACATATTAATTGTGTTTTTCAGCTTCACATGGCAGCCTGCATATAGCAGGGTATACAGAGGGAACCATAGTTACAATATTATTATTAATACTTTATTTGTACACCACAATAGAATCAAACATACTTTGTTGCACATTAGGCAATGGAACTTAATGTCTTTCTTATCTTCCAGAAATGAAAATAACACATCTTCCCACAAGTAAGACACTATCATGTGACATATTATAAGGTACTGTGACATATATTTTTTACATAAAAATATTAATTAAAAAAAAAATAAAAAATAATAATGTTGCACCAATTTTATCAATGATGATTGTAATAAATAGAAATATAAAGCAAGCTGTCCAACTCCAATAACAACTAACGTTATTATTTCAACACTTACTTTCATAATAGTAGCCCCATCATTAGAAATGACAGCTTTCCCATTGTGATCCACAATGAGTTTGTCCATCCCCCGCGGACCAAGTGTTGTACGGACCTTAACACAAAGAAAAGTTAATTATTAGTATGTTACTAGTAAAACACTAGTACTTGTGTAAGGAGGCCTTGATCTTGATCCATAAAACTTAATACTTTTGTGGAAATAAATATCTAAGAAAGAAAGAAAACAAGAAAGGACCAAAAATAATCGCCTTTCGGACACAACAGTGCTTAGCCAACCTGTAGCTGTACTGTATTAGTAATTCTTCAATCAATAAAATCTTTACCAGGAACCCCACATAATTTAAAGAGATTCCACTGTTCACTCCTAATAAACTATTGGGCTTGTTTATTTTCTTTTTAGTTTTATTGCAAGCGGGGTTTATGTTTTATTTTAATATTTTTTATTTCAATCAGTCTGCACCAAATGCATTACCAACTATTTTTCTAAATGTAAAGCACCCACTACACTACTTGTGAAATTAAATTGGGTAAGGCAGGTAATGTGGACTGACACTTAAATTCGCCTTATGTAACTTTGGCACCCAAGTCAAAGGTTTTTGTGACACATATTTTACACTGCACTCAACTTCGGTGAGTACCTTGCCAATGAAACTACACTAGTAGTGTAGTTGCATTTTATTTTATATGATTCATTATAAAAATATATATAAAAAAACACTCACAGCATCTACCACAAGTTGACAGGCATTGATATTGGAAACTAGCTGAGGCTTGCCCTGTGACTGGTCTGTACCCTCTTTTAGCACTAGGATTTGAGGTTGCTGCAAAATAAAAAAATATATATTAATAAATCTAACTTGAATTATGCTTTAAAATGTGTATTTTTATTAGTTAAAATACAATATAAAGTGAAACCATCATGGCAAAAAATGAGGGAATTGATTCCCTTCTCCGTGAATAGAATATATTCAATTCTTCACTCTAGTGTAACAAAACAATACGCGGTGTTGAGTCCGGCCATTCAACACTATATTCAAAGTATTGATTAATTTGGCAGGAAGTGGGAGACGGAATACACTAGGATGTTTACTACTGGCTAGCTGGCCCCTGCGTTTTACAGGAGACAGCCGATACAAATTATTATTTTTAACCTTTAAGGTAAAAAAAGATAAAGCTGGTAAATGTTACAAAATTAACAAAATTATGTGTTTAGTTGACGTTAACACCTGATTTCCAAATACCAAAATATGAGTTAAATTTAAGTAATAAGACAATAAATTGATATTTATTAAGTTTACTATAGTGTAAATAATGCATTAAATGTAATTTATATCATAAAAATGCTATATTTGAATAAAAATCAAACCTTTCACAGATGGATTACTCATCGTATTTAAATAAGACTTTCACGTTAATATGTAAAATATACTTATGAAATAAATATCTAAATAAATCTTTTCTTATATATTTTTCATAAAGGAACCTAAAACTAATATAAAATGTAAATAAATACTTAAAGTTTTCGATATTTAACCTATATTTACAAACAAAATTTCACTAAAAAGTACACTTGTAAATACTAAAATATATCTTCAGTCATATTCTTCACCATTTGCGCTATTAATTAAAAGCACTTAAACAATAAATTATACTTAGATTGTTTGTGAAATATAGAATTAAATTACCATCTTGAATATCTTCTTATTTCTAGTATTTTGAAACCAAAACAAAAGAACAGACTAAATAAGATAAGAAAATCAAATGACTTTTCAAAATTGTCTACGGTCAATAGGAATACGGAAGTTTAATGGATTACCATTAAGCTTTCCGATTGAACGATTATTTATCAATTAAACAAACGTATAAAAAATGTAATAATAGTATAAATTTGGTATAATAATATAAGTAACAGTTTGTATTTTGTAATGGACGGAACGGCCTCCTTTTTGAATAAAATATGTTTACATTTCAACGAAAAAAGACTTTTGTATTTTGTAATTACTTGACCCTGTTCCTTAGAACTGAGTGAGTACATTTCAATTTTTCCTTTTTCCGTTTGCTTATTCCTTTCCACCCGATTGATTGATGGGAATACAAATAATGCAGTTTACTCTTGCGAGTTCAACGTAGTCATTAATATTATTAATTCATCCATTCTTTTATATTTATTTCCTACTTATATAACACAACAATACATATCAAACAGCGATAATACAATGAAGAAATATTTAAGAAAACAAATGGACGTAACGAAAGGCAAGCATCGATTATTATGTAAACAATAGGTCGCTACAAAGTGTCTTAACGATAGGTTCCTTCTGCCTACTCTACTACACGCAGGATAATGCGTGAATCTGGATTAAAAAATTAATCTGTTCTTTCTGTATATTTATTATTCATGACCGACTGAGTAGTTCTAAAATTTTACTATATTAAATAAGACCTGATCGTATATTCAACAAGATTACTTCAAATAAAAATAATGAATCCCAGAAATTAACAATTATATACTACATCGATTTCAAATGACACACAATATCGATAAAATATATAACATAATAAAAAAAACAACTTGGCTTTGATTTGACATCTGGTGACAAAAGTCAAAATTTCATATTTGACATTTAAGTTTACATTTTTGACACATGTTCCAATATTGTTTTAATAATTTCTTTACCGACCGCATGTGCGAGTTGAATAGGAAAATACTAGTCAATTATATTATAAATTAATAAAATAGATTAAAAATGACCCGACAAGTTGATGTAAAAGCTTTAGTTTCGCACATAGTGCGCGGAGACGGTGCAAATAAATGTCGAATATGTTTAGGTGATACAACGGAGGGACAAGTCTACTTAAGCGATACAGTGATGATGGATGGTGATAAGGCGGTTACTTTATCGGAAATATTGGAAACAATAACTGGAATAAAGGTAAAATTGTTATTTTGTTTTATTTGTAGTTTGATTGTTCTGCGATTAACGGAACGCTATGCTGTTTTGCAAAATGGCGGCCTTGCCTAAACAATTACAAATTTTTTAAAGTTTCTTTAAATATTAATATGTTATTATAATGGGTTTTATCTATATTAATTTAAATTTAATGTTATCCCTACAATTGTAATATTTTTGGGGACTAGTAATAGTAGTATTTGTATATACAAATTGTAACTAGCGACACCTACTTTGATTTCCTTAGAAACTGACAATTATTTTAAAAAACATTTCTTACCTTTAAAATGTGTAAGATATAAAAAAGAAACTGCTGTACAAATATTTTAAAATACCGAATTTTTCCTATTAAGTTGGACTTAATTTAACAAGACCTTTTTTATTTTTAAAAGTATTTGTTAAAACTTTAAGAAAAACACAACTACTGTACAAATATATTAAAACACCGAAATTTTTGTATCACAACAAAACTATATCAAACTAAACAAAATTCCTAAGATATATCTGTAAAGAAAATTAAAATTTGTGGCCATTTGACTCGAGCGGTCGTTCCAGGTGGTGATGGAAGGGGACTTACCCGAGGGAGTCTGTCCTGAGTGCTCCAGATCAGCTACAAATGCTGCTGAGTTCAAATTATTATGTCAAGCAGCAGCTCAGCAATGGGATACCACTATAGCTCTTCTCCATGACCTGCCTTCCCAATGCACAGACAATAAAACCGTTTTTGCTATAATTGACAAAAATAAAATGATTGCCATTAATGATATGAAAAAATCGTACAACCATACCACTGCAGCTCTTCGATTAACTAAATACTTATCCAAGTGTCCAGAACCTAAAAAGGACAGTATATATGAATGTCCAAATTGTGATAAAAGCTTCTCGAGTCCAATTAAATTTAGTTTACATTTGAAAGAATCTCCAGATTTGCAACGAGCATGTTACGTATGCGGCGCTATCGTATCTCATAATAGTTTGCTAAACCATTTAATTAAGAAACATAAGGAAAAACCAATTAGTTGTAAGAAATGTACAGCAGTATTCCGTTCTTATAATCAATATATGCATCATGTGGAGGCAACTCATAAGTATGGTCGGGCCTTCTGTGGTGATTGCGGACGTAGTTTTCAGTCGCTTAATGCTTATCATGCTCATGTTTCAATACATGTATCTAAAAACTGTCCAAGCTGTGATAAACTATTCCGTAACCATTCCTGCTATATGCATCATACAAAGAACTGTTGTGAATTATACATTAAGAAAAAAGTAATGAAAAAAAAAAAGAATGTTACTATAGAAATTAATAATGCCAAAAACAATCGTAAAATCAATGTAGGGCTTCGAGGAGCTACATGCAAAGAGTGTATATGTGATTATTGTGGCAAAACATTTGCCAGAAAGAAATTCATTTGTGCACATATACAAATAGTCCACATGAGGAATACCCACCGTCCCTGCATTTACTGTGGAAAGCTGTTAGCATCAGCTCATATGTCAGAACATATGAAACAGCATAAGCCTGATTGTACCTTCACTTGTGAACAATGTGGCATAATATTAAAAACTAAGTTGGGATACAATCAACATATACGTTTACATACTGGAGAGAGACCCTACGAATGTAAGCAATGTGGGGAAACATTCTCAGCATCTTCAAGACGGTCAGAACATATACGGAAAGTTCACAAAACAAAAGATATCATTCTAAAGCAGCAGTGTCACCTCTGTCCAGCCAAATTCAGGTTGCCATATCGACTGAAAAGACACCTGAGGTCAGTCCACAATGATGACCAGGATCAAACTTCTCAGTTTGAATGTACTGTATGCGGGGAGAAGTTCAGTTCATCCCGTGGACTGAATCATCATAGTCGGAAACATCAAAATGTGAAATCGGTTATTAGGAAACCAGGGAAAATTGTTTTAAATGTGTGCAGTGAAAAAAAAGAGGAAGAAATTGTGTAGTAAATGTAGCTTGAAATTAATGTATGGCATAGTGGTCAGAGTTCCTGGATGGTAAACAAGAAGGGCAGGTCTAAGTCTGTTATGTTAAAATGTTTTAAAAAAATATTTTTCTTAAGTGTGGCATAACTCTTTAAAAATTTTAAAATATTTAATAAACAGCACATTCTGTTGACAAGTGATAATAAAAGTTTATTAGTATTGGTAATTACTAAAAATCTTCCTAAAGAGATGCTAACAACATTAATAGGTTGTAAGCAGTCATATAAGAATTTTAATGTAACTCGATGAGAATGGCTTAGTGGTTAGAGTGGCGGTGAATAACAGACACGGGTTCGAGTCCCGCTATATTAAACATCTATATGTTTCTAAGTATTTAATTTAAGAGTCATTGCCTATTTAGTTATTAAGATATACATCATTCCTTTCGATGTATTTTTTTTTTCAAATGTAACCATGTAAATTGAAGGGACTTAATATATTTTTCTCAAGTAATATTAAAACATATTTTTCGTTTTCTCAAAGACTGAATTATGAAATACATTTATTTATATGTCACGTCAAACAATGAAGTTGTGAATAAAAACTTGGTATACAAAACTATTTGTTGTATTATTTAGATACAAAATGTTTATCTTTTAAAAAAGGTCTCGTTTATAACTTAAAGCATTCCTAATACAATTCGGCAATGGATTTACATACAACCAATTTCTAGCTGATAAGACAAAATGAAGAAGACATGAAGGCTGATTGGTCACGTGGTTTCAGGTGGTGGACGAAACCGACTTTCCCGCGGCGTTGTGCTGCGCGTGCGCTAATAACGCCATATCGGCGTGGCAGTTCAGACACCTATGCCATGAGTCGCACAACCATTGGACTAAAATTACCGAGGACCTGATGATAGCAGAGAATCCAACTAAACAAGATAAGACCTTTTATATAACGTGTAATGGAACTGTCTTTAATGATTATGTGGCTGTTAGTCAGTCTCGAGAAGATGCTATCAAAAGACTGAATTTTTTGTCTGGTGCTAAACATAAAATTCGTGCGAAATATAAAAAGAAATGTTCCAAAAAGAGTGAAAAGAAGTACAAGTGCAAGGATTGCGGTAAACAATTTGAATTACCCTATTTCTTGAATCGACATTTGCTAAATTCGTCGGTACGCGCTTGCACACTGTGCGGGAAGGTTGTGTTGAAAGAAAAATTACCAGTACATTTGGAGAGGTCTCACCAGCTAATGGTCGAATTTTGTGATATTTGCTATAAGTTATTTGATGATAGACTTCTTTTGGATCGCCATAAACAGATATTGCATGCAGATAGCAGCTTACAGTGCAATACCTGTAGGAACGGCTTCAAAAATGATCGATCCCTTAGAGCTCATATGTACACACACACCCTTTTTAACTGTTCATTGTGCAACAGCAGTTTTGAAAACAGAAAATGTTACTTACACCATAGGAACAATTGTCAAGGATCCAAATGTATGAATCAATATATTTACGAATGTAACGACTGCGGGAGCAAATATACTAAAAAACCGTCTTTAAGAGTACACATAGTCCAGAAACATTTAAATGTTCTACCATATATTTGCCAAATTTGTGGGAAACGAAGTTCTTCGAAGACCCACCACAAATCTCACGAATTAGTTCACAAGACTGAAAGAAAAATATATCAGTGCTTCTGCGGTGCCAAGATGAGAACAGTCCACGGCTTTCAAATGCATCAGAGGATCCATTCTGGGGAGAAACCATATGAATGTCAGGAATGTGGGGACAGGTTTCTATCGGCTTCCAGAAGGTTGGATCATATAAAGAGGAAGCATAGACTGAAAAATCTTGGCTGTGATGAGTGTGACGCAAGATTTGTTAGACCCTCGGAGTTGAAGAAGCACTGGAGGACTGCCCATCATGTAAATGTTCTTGTCTAAATGAATTTGGTATATTTTGTGGTTATTGATAAGGTGGGTACTAGGTGCAAATTATTATTTATTTTCGTTCTCCTAATAAATGTGTGTTAACTGCTGATGTAATTATGGGCTTAAAAGGGTTAGTCTCTAAAAATATATTAATTACTTGAGTTGGCAACAAGTGTTTCGTGTATTTTAAATAATTTTTCTTCAAGATATATCAATTTCTAGTAATAAATTTATTTTTTATGCCATATACAATGAATAACACTTGTAGAATTAACTGTTATTCCTTTTATGCAAAGAAATAAAATAAAAGAAAAATCAAAAGACTTTTTTAAACATAAAAAAAAGTAAACATCACTTTTAAATTTGTGTTTTTTTTTATCTACATAATAACATTTCATGGTGTTATGAAATGGCAGTGTAGGTAAAACAATATTTTTGATTAAAAATAAAAGCAATGTGAAAGTAACTTTTACTTTGTTTTTTTTAACAGAAAAAACTCCAAATTATATTTTAAAAAACTTGATTGGTCAGCAATGACCAGATTTTATGAAGTTGCTATAATAGCTTACGATATTGTTGCTATTTTGTTACAGGTGCAAGAGGATCAATTGTTTCCACGAGGCCTGTGCGTGTCCTGCACTAGGGTAGCCGTGTCTGCTTCGGAATTCCGAATTTTTGTAACGAAATCACAGCGATTGTGGTCCAATTGTATAGACTCCCTTCACACTCTTCCAACTCTGAATACTTCCCAAAAATCCCTATATGCAATCGTTAGAGAAAACCTGTTGCTACAAACTGTCAATCATTTTGAAGGGAATGCAAAAGATTTGTTAGAACATTTAACTAATAGAATTGTGAAACGAAAGAATTTATTAGTGGAACGGAAGCCTAGGCATCCTAGGACAGGACCAGCGTGCAGCTGCACAGATTGTGGCAAGAGCTTCCTTAGTCCATATTACCTAAATATGCATTTACGGAACAGTGGACAGAAGGAAGCTTGTTGGCTCTGTGGCGCCATGTTAACACGAGGGCAAGAAATGAAAGAGCATCTACGGAAAATACATAAAACCGAAATGTTTATTTGCTCAGAATGTCCATTGCTTTTTAAAACAGACGTGGACAGAAAGCGTCATGCCAAAAAAAATCACGGGCCCGGTGTCATGACGTGCGCGGATTGTGGGAGAACATTCCAGAGGAGTGCGTCTTTCGATGTGCACACACAAATGCACACAGTGCGTACATGTAGATCCTGTGGAGCACAGTTTACAAATCGTGGCTGTTACAGAGCGCACAGGTCCAAGTGTGAACCTGACGCTAAACCAGATTTGAAGACGATACCAAGAAACAGACGTTCTAATATCCGTGACCCGGCAACTTTCACTTGTGACTATTGTGGCAAGACCTACCATTCGCGTCCGCAATTAAAAAATCATATACTATGGATTCACATGGATATACGACCCCATCAGTGTCAGTGGTGTGGAAAAAGATTTTATACGCCAGCCCGTTTGGCCGAACACTCAGTAGTTCATACGAGAGTGAGGAATTTTGAATGTGATATCTGTGGTGCCAAGTTAGTGTCCAAAATGGCGGCTGTGTACCACAGGAGACGGCACACAGGTGAAAGACCATACGAATGCCCAGATTGTGGAGAAAAGTTTATATCTTCATCTCGTAGAACAGAGCATGCCAAGCGAAGACATAATAAAGGTTCCCGTATCCATTGCTCGGAATGTCTGGCGAGTTTTGTGAGGAATCATGAATTAAAGAAACATATGGACAAAGTTCATAATAATGAAAATCATGTTGTTGTCAAAATAAAAAAGGAGAACAAAGAGTATCATATGAAGGCTGTATGATATTTGTACTTAGTCAATTTTTTTGGAAGCGCAGTGCTACTAAAATAAAAATGTGAATTGACATAGATTCTGTGTATTTTGGCTCTTATTTAAATTTTGATAGCCGAAATATTTCTTTTTCCATTTTATACACATTTAATAATTAAAAAGTATAAAACTATTGAACAATATCAGTTTTTGACATTGACAATGAGTTCATTCTTGAGCGAATGTATTTAATTAATTGGACATTTATTTCCTTAATAGTTCTAATAGGACAATAACCTAAGAAACATTATTATTAAATAGTTATCAGAAAGATTATATATTGAATAAAAAATATTAATTTTATGATTTTGTTTTAATTTTTCTTTTACTTCAGCCTGTATCCTGTATATAACAGGTTAAGTAGGGGGAACCTAGTGTTGAGAAATGAAATTAAATCCTGAGTGACAACTGAACCCACAAGAAGTTGTGCATCAACACTCAAATGCGTACAGCGCCACAACATCCTTTAACTGTTCTGTTTGTTATAATAATTGGTCTGGTTGAATATGTATATCTTCACCTTTCTGCCTGTTTTCGAGACGCTGTGTTTTGGTTTACGAAACTGAACGTCATACTTTGTCTTACCAAAGCTCGGTAATAAAAATAAAATTGATTCTTCCCTCCTCCTCCGTGCCGTCCAATTTACTTGTTAATTGAAATTCGACTGGAATATGGAAATAATAATCAGGTTTTTTAGGATATGGAAATATTTAGATTGTCTGTTATTCTTTTTTAGGGTAGGCAGAGGGTAGTCAAGTCAAGTCAAGGTCAAGTCACTCCGTTTCGCCGAATTCTTGAGGCATTGCGGAATTGAGTGGCGGAACTCACCGCCTCGTTTTACCTGGGGCACTCGTACTAATAAAATCTTTAATATTCTCATTTTCTCACTCTGGTAAAGAGGCAAAGCTCGTCGTTGCGTTCCGCCACTGAACACGCAATGCGTCAAGAATTCTTCGTTTATTGTGTTAATGCTATTGTTAGAAGTAATTAGAAATAATGACCATAGAAGTTATATAAGAACGACTCTAATTACTGGCTGGCACTTTTATGGGCTGTCAACGACGACCGAAAGAAAAGGATCGCTAACGTCACTCTGCCCGATGGATTCTTTAGAACCAGATATTGTTATTAGACTGCTAGATAATTCCCTTTGGTTGTTTAATAATTATTTGAAGCCTTGTTTTAATTCATTACCTTTCCCACTTTATTTAATATTTTCAATAGTTTCTAACACTATGTAAATGCACGATACAGCGTGAAGCTAAAAAAATGTAAAGCCTTAGAAGGTTGGTAACACTGACTATCTGTCAATTTGACAAATTACTAATTCGAGGAAGAGGGGGAGGTCCATTTCGGTCCCTCCATAGCACTTACAGATCGCATTAAAAATACAAATTTTAACTGAACAATATGTCGTTCCATAAAGATTTACGTCAATTATTAAAGCCATATTATTGGGTTAACATTTTACTAAGTATTTCGTACGTAACGTCAAAAAGAACTAATTTTATTTGTAAATTTTTGTTTCCCGAGTCCGAATGTGAATTGGATAGTAGAGAAACGGAAATATTATTCTTCCTAATTATTGTAGTTATGTTGAGAACGAGGAAGGCGGGCAGTGTTACGATGGTTAATTATTTGTCGTCTTCTTTTGTTTATACAAAAATAGCTAATTTGATACTTTGGTTGTATGCTGATATAAGGTTAGTAATTATATTGTTTTTATAAATATTGGTGTTTTAATAATTTTGTTTATTTATGATAAATTTTATTAACTTTGTAATATTTAAGAAGTATTGTGGTATAGTGGTGGAATCCAACTCAGGTTTGGCTATTCCAAACTGTGGATACAAAGTGTTATATGCAAGATACAGTGTGGAGCTAAAAAAATCTTTTATTTTGTATTGTAATAATCATTTTATTTTTAGATATGGTCTACCCTATGGTGCTTTACTAGTACTACTTTCACTCCTCCTCCCTGAGCCAACCTACACTGGTCCTGAACTAATAACCTATTTCCGAGGTCCACAAATTCTTGATGAAGAACTGAAACATAATAAGAATACAACTTGGATAGTCTGTTTGTATGCTGCATGGCATCCAGCATGTGTGAACTTTGCACCAGTGTTTGCAGAACTGTCAGCAAATTATAACCTTGATAATTTGAAGTTCGGCAAATTGGATGTGGGCAGGTTTGTGGTTTATTCATTTTCTAAAACTCTTGAGTAGACATAAGTCTCATAAGACACCTTATGTCTAGCTGGCTATATGTGGAAAATGTTGAGTAGCGTGACCCAATGCTGCATGTTATCTGCCAAAGTGAGGTACTGAAAATATTTTAAATCATGTAGGATAGCTGCCAGTCTATGTAATTGTTAAATTGTAACATTTAGATTGTAAACAGGAACTGTTGATGTTGTTGCCGACTTATCTTAACAGAATTACCTTCTCAGCCAGTGTCAATTTTAAGTTTATTCAATACTTAAAAAATGCTTTGAAAAGTTTATACAAATAAAGATTTTTTTTTGGTATATTTCTATTTATTATTCAAATAAAGAATATTTAAATATAATTAGTTAAAGATAATGTAAAATAATTAAAACTACTTCTAATTCCAGATATCCCGAAGCAGCAGCAAAATACAGAATACAAGATGGACCAACCAGTCGTCAGTTACCAACAGTTCTTTTACTAAGTGAAGGTCAGGAAAAAATAAGAAGACCACACCCTGATTCCACTGGGAAATTACAAAAGTATAATCTTTTTTCTTAAGTTTAATAATCTATCTATATAATTAATATATGTTGAAATAACTATGTAAAACTGACAGACAATTGTGAACAAAATGACAAAGCTAACCTATGAAATCTATTACATGTTTTATTTTTTTAAATTTATTGTTATACATTATCTTAAAATTATTAAAAAATTGAGGCTGTGTAACGCGACGGTTGTGGGTTCGATCCCCACTCGAGGAAGTGAAATATTTATTTACGTTTATATTTCCATTTCTTTGCTCTGGTGTCGAGATACAGCGCGGCGTTGACTTATGTCACTCAACACGCAATGCCTCCAGAATTTGACAGAAAGTGGGGAACAGAGTGTCTTAGAGGTTCCCTCTGCCTATCCTGCTGTGTGCGGAATACAGTGTGAAGCTGATATTTTATTTATTTTATTTATTAAAAATATTTTAATTAGTTAAGTTAAATAAATATTTTAGTTATAGCTCTTATTTGGCTATTGTGGTGTAGTTGGACAGTGTTGGACTGTAAAGAAGTTGTAGTGGGTTTGATTTTTGATTTGATAGTATAATGTTGTAGTTACTTCTTAACACAAACACTCAGATTCCTATCTTGAAATGGGGAAAACGTGGGATGCTGTTTTTTTTTTGCTTATATATATTAGTGAACAAGACACAAGATGTGTCCTAAAATTCAAATATATGAATACAAATTATATTTCAGGTTCCTATTTTCCAAAGACAATATGAAAGCTGCATTTGATTTGGATGGCATGTACCAAGAGAGTAAAGAAAAACTCGCGGCAGTGAAGACCAATAAAAAGAATGAGTAGACCTCAAAACACTAGAGTAGGCCAGAAGACTGGCGTAGACCGAGCTGTTTTTAAGCTAAATTTGTTTTCAAAGAAATGTTAATATATAAGAGTTTATATGAAATGCACACAGATATGACTTAAATGCGTTTTTTCCATTTTTTTACTCTTGACACTTATTTTAGATAATGAATTGTGAATCTGATTTTTTAAGACTATATAATATATTAATTAGTTTAGAAGGATTAATGCGGTTTTTATTATTTATTGTATTTATTACTAAATGTCGAAGGCCATAACAATTATAGTTATAAGTAAGTATTTAAAAAAAATATGAAATGTTAGAACATTTTATACATTTTGTTTTGTCTTGTGTTGTGTTGCAAAATTTGTTTTGAAATATGTGTAAAGTTTTGTTGAACTATTTATGAATAATTAGATTTTATTATAAAAAAAATAATTGTACATAATCTTTTATTTGAATTCCTTTTTTGTTGGCAACATTACAAAATGTTATATTTTATCAGTTTTAATGTAATACTTCTTAAGCATTCCCCTACATTCTTAAAGAGATAAGTCCACTGAGGATATATTTTTTTTAAATGTACATGAAGTAATAAAGAATATTATATGTACATTTTGTAATGATAAAATTATTTTATTTAATTTTTTATAGCGTAAATTCCAAAAAATCGACGTTATCTTCATTAATAAGCTCATTAAATAATGTATGGTATCCATTAATTTGATTTAGAGATAAGTGTTTTTACATTAGGTCCCCTCTGCTTATTCTGCACATAGCGGGATTTTTTTTTTTCGAGCATGTGGATAATGCTGTTAGCCTTATTGGCTTTTAAAGCGACACCGGTTGGGTAGGGAAGAGGATACTCTGTCCCTGAAGAAATGCAAGCACTAAGTGGCTGCCTGTGAGGATGTCGACGACTGTAAGGGCGCCCCCTGCGGGACTCGAACCTCGGCTTGCGGCCGTCGAGCGGACTGGGATTTCACCTATGCTAAGCAAACCAGCCGCGACATGAAGTCGCGACTGGGGACAAATTAGACTACTCTAAGGGAGCTAACGGTCCCTAACCGCTGGGCCCGACCGCGCCGAGGCGCGACCGAGCCGTTGAATAAGCTGGACTTCGTCGTCGATTCCGTCGACGACGGTGTTTGTGTCGTGTGTGAGTAGTGTGTTTCCTACCTACATACGGGGCATTCGCTATAGTAATGGCGTCATCGGGGTCTAAAAGGACGCTGCGCGGGCGTCTACGTCTAGGGAGCGCGCTAGGGATGTAATCACACGCATTTACGATGAGGGGATTCGCGTGCGAGCCTGCGCGCTCAAAGTAGCGCTTCGCTAAGCGTTTGCAGTGCTCGTGAATCGATTCCAGTTCAAAGTCTCTATGTAGGTCGACGTTACGCACGAACCAGGGACAACCTGATGCGATACGTAAGAATTTATTTTGTACCTTTTGCATGGGATCTAGCTTAGTGTGCGCGAACGTTACACAAGCATAAGAGACAGCGCCGGTTTTAGCACTACCGGCGCCCTGGGCGAAGTTTTTTCGGCGCCCTCTAACTAAAATTCAATTACATACAAAAAAAGGGAATGACTACAGTGGAAATATATATATATTTAAAAAACAGGCTACAGGTGCGTTGCCGGCTTTTAAGGTGGGGAAAGACGCGCTTTTTGAAGGTACCCATATCGTATCAACCTGAAAATACTACCAAACAGTTGCGTTCCGCGTGGAAGAGATTTCCTACCAAACCGCACAGAAGTAGAGTGACATGTATCCAGGATCCAGATGTAGGCAGGTAACAGGTCGAACAGTTCTACAAAACACATGCGGTAGAGTACGCACAGTGAGCGCATATCTCCACGCAAAGCCAATATTGCAAGCCATTCGCACATCATTGGGTCTCCAATGATCTGAACGGCTCTACATTGTATGCGGTCCGTATGTATCAAATAAGTCAACCTGATACTGAGATGCATCAGCCCAGAGATGAGAACAGTACTCCACATGAGGCCAAACCTGGGCTCGGCGAACCGAAAGTATCAGCACATTGAGCCTTAGCGTTACCCCTTATTAGGGGAGTGTTTTGGAAGACTGGCGACACCACAAATGGGGTTTAAATTTAATGGGGTTTAGTGGTTAACGTGCAAACTTGTGTCTTTTTGGGAAGGGGAAATTGAATCAAGATCCTATCAACCCTATTCAACCCTATATCCTATCAACAAATTAGGAAACATGTCATTAATCAATCGGTCATCCTTCAGATAAACCAAGAGCTGGCTTTTTATAATGCTCTCCGTCACTTTCGAGAACAGGGACATGATAGCAATAGGCCTGGAGTGGATCAGAAACTTTGAGATCGGGTGGAAAAGAGCGCTCTTTGAAGAGTACGCCGACTCAGTAAGAGTGGCGAAAAAAACACGTTAGCACTGCTGTCAGCTCAAGAGCATACTGACGGTGCACTAAAGGAGAGATGCCTTCTGGTCCGCTTGACTTGTGATTATCCAAAGAGGCCAGAGATCGCCTAATAGCTTTTTGGTTGAAGTTAACTTTAGGCATTGAGCTCTGGCACCGCGGAAAGGTTGGCGGCGTTATTCTTCGGTCAAAAAAAAACAAAGTGGATATTTTTTTTTTTCCACGAGGGGAAATCCTCATGGACTCTTGCCGGGCGTGCCGGACTCTTACCGGCTAAAACCACCCCGGTGTCTCCACGCACAGGAGCGCGGCGCGGCGTGGGAGTCCAAATTCATCCACAGCTTCACACTGGCCAGGTCTGTCTGGGCCTCGTCTCCCGTGCGACCTCGTGCATCGTCTCAGAGGCGCGCGCGCCTGCAACACGGCTCTGTCAAATAAGGAGACGGGGATTTCCCCAAGTCCCTTGCTCCTGGACCCATTTATGGGGGCCGGAAAAGAGCGTTGCACCTGGTACGCCTTCTGCGGCCGGGGAAGGGAGCTAACATCTCCCTCTCCTGTTCCGCAGTTCTTTCTGCGAACTCACGTCCTCGCAGAAGGATGCGACCGCGTCCCATGACTTCGCGCTACCAACCATCCTTTGCACTACGGCAGGCAGCGACAGATCGCCTCCTACTTCATTTGTGAGGACACGGCGTTGCTCCTACCAAGCTACACACTCGGCGAGCGTGTGTTGCGCCTCCCCGCAATGGGCACAGTGGTGACACCGAGCGTCCGGCTCCCTGTCTATGCGGCGCAGGTACTTGCCCAAATAGAATTCTGTATGGGCAAGTACCGTAAGTAAGTTAAAGTTGTTAGGTTTGGTTGAACGAAGAATTCTTCGGTCACCCAAAACTATATATAACACATATAGGCCAACACATTTCATGAACATGTCATTTAATGTGCGTAATGCGAAAGTTTGCTAAAGTTACCGCAGTGCTGCCTTTGAGGGCGCCCAAAAGTGATGAATTCCGGACGTGCAGCTCTCAAGGTTCTCGCCAATTTTGGCGATATACTGGGAACTTGATCTGGTAAGTTGCCGTTTAAAGTACCTAGAGGCTCGACTATACTACCTATTTGAGGAATTCACATTCGGCTCCTTAGTAACTAGTGCCTCGTGTTGCTAAAGGCAGCAAGTTTACAATACGTATCAAACCAAGGATGTGATTTGTCACCGATTGGCACTATAGTGCTAAGAATATAAAGTTCCATACCTTGCAGAACCACATCGGCAACGGCAGCGGCACAGATATCAGGATCGTCGGAAGAGAAGCATATCGGCTCTGAGGAATAAAATGAGCAAAATGTACGCATCGCAACCCAATCCCCTATTTCCCCAAAAGCAACCGTTACGTTAGCTATAATATACGCAATGCTATATGCCCTTATAGTCCGGCGCCCCTGGGCGGTCGCCCAGGCTCGCCCTACCCTAACGCCGCTACTGATAAGAGAGGACGGGTCTTATACAAGTTTTGTATAGTGTCAGCTTATTTCTAAGTGACATTTTACTACGCTTGTTTATGAGATAGTATAATCTATTAAGAATGAATTTAGCTTTATTGAAGCTTTCGTGACGTGGGGTTTGAAGGAGAGTCTAGAGTCTAATGTGACACCTAGATATTTGACCTCTTTTTCCCAGGGAATGGTTTTATCTAATAGATAGATGGTAGAGATTTGCTCTGAACGAGCGCGAGGGAAGAGTATCGCTTTACAACATAGGGGGATAGAATATTAAAACTATAAAAAAAACATTCAAGTATCTTTTTATAAAAAAAATAAATATCATTGTGAATCTTTAAAAAAAGGGTAAAATGAAACGAAATAGACTAGAAATAACGTTTATTAATAAAAAAAATTAAAATAGTTCTAGGAACTATAACACTGATTAAAAATTCAAAAAGATACATTATATAATAGAAAAAATGTTTTAAAAATTTGGATTTTAACTAAGGAGTATTTAAACATATTAGATCTGTAGGGGTATTGCACAAGCATTAATATTATTTATAAAGATCAATTGTAAACATGCTATATCAGCGCCCTAAATTTATCCGCTACTAATGCAATTGTGAAATGATTTTCCACTATTGTTTTGTAGCGTATAAATAACCAAATTAAATATACAATAAAAGAGTTGAATGTGAAGTCTCGTATTACTAACATCGCCATAATACCCGTAGTCCATAGATCGTTAGAATTAGTTACAATCATTTAACAGTCATCGTTATTGTATACACGTGGGTACAGTCGATCGTATTCAAGTGAAAATATAAGAGACCATTAAAACAACGTGCAGCGCAACAAAGTTCCACCAATGAAAACGCATAATAAAAAAATGAATGGAATTTAAGACGGTATGCGATCCTATAACCCTGCTATTATATTAGAAAAAATATTAGAAAATTACAATAAAAACATTAAAAGCAGTACAATATATTTAAATTCTATGTTAACAATAAATAAAACAAAAAAATATATGGTAGACCGAGGCTAATCGTGTCACTTTTTTTTTGAGGATATGAAAATCATACTACACCACACTATATGAAACTTTTATTGGCTAACAAAAAACCCGCTAGACAGAAATATCCGATTCGCCCCATTGCGGGGCGAATAGGATGGAACATAAAAAAATCTAAATATTTTATATGAATGTTCAGAAGGAGGTAAATTTTGATATCATTCAATTGAGGATGGCATATGTAATGAAGATAGGATTATTCGTTGATTAATTATTCTCAAATAATAATAATAATAAAAATTATAGAAAATTAAAATTATAGAAACTAATCCTAAAAAATGTTGAGGAAAAGAAGGTAAATTAACACCAATAAATATAGAAATGAATTGAAATAATAAAGAATTTAATAATAATCCTGTAAATAAAGAAAATCTATGAACAAAGCTCCTATTGATAAAACATAATGAAAATGTGCTACTATATAATATGTATCATGAAGAGTAATATCAATTGAAGAGTTAGCTAAAACTACACCTGTTAATCCTCCTACTGTGAAAAGAAAAATTTTGTGGCACCATTCTTCGCATCTATGGTACTAAATTTAATCACAAGGAACCAATCTTGACAAGCCAATTCAACTTCTCTAAAAGTTTTGTTTAATGTTTTGACCCATTCACCCATTGATCCAATTCGCCTCGGTCTACTACAGGTATATATTATAACTGTTTTATTAAAACAAGTATCTACTTATTCTATATAATATTAACAATAACAAAGAAAAATCTCAGTCTACTGGATAAAGTGGGGCGTTAAGACAAAACACCTAATAAATAAAATGTCTTTAGTTTTTTATAGGAAGAAAATGAAGAACGGAGTGTCTTGAAAATAGGGTCACTGGTTACCATGCCTGACACAATGTCACATGACACATTCTAAGTACGGCAAACAACTCTGACCGCAGGTACAGCGCAGTTCAGGGATATAGAAACGATTAATGTAATAAAATCTATTTATAGCCTTTATTAAGAAATGGAGTAAAGAAAACGAATAGGATTTTTCAACTTGTGTTCCTAAGATACGAGCTTTCAGTCAAGCAAACTGTTTCGCTTTAGAATATTATAGTATACATAGTACAAAATATATGAGGTCGTCTCCCAGCTAATAAAATATTCATTTACACAGTAAAATAAGAATCTAGAAATTTAGCTTCATGCTGATCCCGCACATAGCAGGTTAAGACGAGGGAATCTGAGAACCAAGTGTTAAGGCAATTCTGTTGCCCATTTTACGCCGATTTTTGGATGC
The DNA here is from genome assembly GCA_013403645.1 of Heliconius nattereri. Lineage (NCBI taxonomy): Eukaryota > Metazoa > Arthropoda > Insecta > Lepidoptera > Nymphalidae > Heliconius > Heliconius nattereri. The sequence continues at coordinate 11,735,199 of JAAIXI010000236.1, forward strand.
ATTGAATGTTGAGTAGCGGAATGAGATCGCCATGAATTTGTGGTGTGGTTTAAAGTACTCTATCTGGTCCTAAAACAAACTCTTTCTAATAATGCTTTCGCATAATGAAGAAATAAGTCTCTTTCATACTAATATTGTAGCGGTCGACGCACAACTTTTAGATCAGCTTAGTTTTTGACGTCGTATATCGTCACGTAGCGTATGTATGTTAATAATATTGTATTATGTAAATAAACAGATACGGCCCCCACGCGCAGGGTAACTCGCTCACTCCATTATCCATGTTTCTCAACGACAAGGGAAGAGAAGTAGACCGCGCAAGCGCCGGCGGTGACAGTGGTGGCTCCAAAAGAAGGATTCAGACAGGTCAATGCCGCTTGCCCTTCCTGCTGAATTCCGCCTGCCCGCAGTACCGTTGAAAGGTACGCAACAAGAAGGCCGGCACCGTGGCCCTCACTACCCAACGGCCTACTGGACCGCCGCATCTACAGGAGGATGGAGACAGCTCCTTTCCGCTTTTACCCCCGCGACCTAACCGACGATGGCCTTCACTACTATCGCCGACGCACTGGGGGCCGGACTAATCCCTTCGGTGCAGGTCGGCCCGAGAAGGTCGCGATCGCCAATGAATCCTCGAACTGAACGTGGCACAAGGAAGATTATAGGGTATCTTCTTATCTTACTATTATGACAAATGTGAAAGTTTGTGAAAATGGATGTTTGTTCTACTTTCACGCAAAAACTATTGAACGGACTATTACAAAAACTTTACAGTAATATCACTATCATCAGAACAACACATAATTTTTGTAAACAAGTGAGTTACTAATACTTAATCGTTTTGATGTAAACAACTGTACTTCAATCAGAGTTACCTTGGTTGTCTTACACAATTCTAGTTATCTATAGTTACTAATACTAATTAGGAAGACATTACACTGTCCAATAATATTTAAAGCAAAAAAAATGTGTGGAATTCAGATTATTAGGGTTCTATACCTTTTAAGGAAAAAGGAAACCCTTATAAGATCACTTTGTTGTCCATCCGTCGGTCTATCTGTCTAGCCAAAGCCTTCATCTCAGAAACGCTTGGAGATATCGAGATGAAATTCAAACCATATACTCAGATCTACGGTCCCTTCATTGCCTGAAAAATATGTACATACGACTTCAAAAAAATATATGGCCTGGTATGGTTTATATCACAAATAACGCGTATTTCGACACTAAAAGGAATCGATATTAATAGTGTACTTCCGGTTGATCTAAAAATGTGAAATATGGCAGCTCACATCTACAGGTAGTACTAGTTTACGAAAAGATTTGAAAACTATACATTTGTGGTTAATTCCTAAAAAATAATCAGGGTAAAATTTGGTGTTAAAGCCGCTTTAAAGTGAGGTATTAGATGAAAGGGCTCTGGCTGAGCTAAGCTTGAATTTCAAAAAACAGCCTGAGACCTCCAATTTTTGTAGGGAACCTTCGGCGAGCCCGACTAGCGCTAGTCCGGTTTTTTTAGTATAACTATATAGCCATTTTATTATTGTATTAAATAATACACTTGTAGGATACATAGAAAAGAACAACTGTTGAATTTGTTGACAGCACTTCTCACTGCCAGGAGAAGTGCCTTACGAATCGAATTTGAATTTGTAGACGTGGACAAAGCAGCAGGTAAATAAAGCTAGTCTATAAAAAAAGGCAGTAAACATTTTACAGTACAAACATTTCAAAAATCATGTCTAATACATTTAGTAAATTGAGGAACCTTGGTCGATCTTCATCCATTTTTCTGGACATCACTTTGTCTTTCTTTTGTATTGTGGATTCTGAAACAAAAAAAAACATAAATAGACTAAATACTAGTGACATAAATGTGGCTTAGGCCGCTTAAACTTAATGTTATATAATAGTCAATTTACAGAAGAAGTATTAACTTCCATCTATCTGTCAAGACCATTTATCTCAAAATTGTGTGGAGGTATAAGGCTAAAGTTAATACCAAATACTTAGGTCTATGGTCTCTTGTAGCTTCTATATCAACCCAAACTACATACATAAAAAGACAAATTTTAGAAAATTAAAAAAATAGTTATGAAATAATGAAAAAATGATAATGTACAATATAAATAAAGGAAAAATCCAAAAAGTTAAGAAAGAATCATTACAAGTTATATGTATTTATAGTTTATTCTAACAAAATGAGTACATTTGCCTTCAAGTTTAAGTTTTTTTATAAGTTGTACTTCTTGTTGAAGTCAACTTCCTGCTTGCTTGCTACCTTGCTGGTAAGGTTTCACTCACATTTAACCACTTTTTTCAATAATAGCTATTCATACATGTTTTGCACATCAGCTGCACATCAAACGCATTGGATAAAGGTTCTATTTCCACTAAAGGGAAAAAGCGAAGACAAAGCATGGTGCTGAGTTTTACTTATCAACATGTTTAACACTGGGTTTCTTCTCTCTTTCTGTATATGTGGGGTACAGTAGCTAAAAAAATATACTTACAATTGTATGAACAACATTTTCACCAAAAAATGATAAAAATAGAAAAAAAATAACTCAGACTTAAACTTACCTCTCTCAGAAGAACCTCTTTGCAATCTCTGCATGTTGGCTTGCTGTTCACTCCACACTTTCGTAGTGTCCAAATATACTTTTATATTATATTGAGATATGGCATATGACCAGTCTCCAAAAACCCCTATTCCTGAAAAAATGTGAAATCAAAATATTATATTTGTAGCATTTTAAGCAATTTATTATTCACAATCCAGTACAACAGACTATAAACATGAAAGTTGTGGGTTCAATCCCTTCTCGGGTGATAATTATATAAATATTATTTTCATTTGCCCACTGTGGAAGACAGATTGCGGTATTAAGACACTTCCATTATCCACTTTTCACCAAATTTGAAGGTTTTGCATTTTGCATGGCAGAATTAAACACTGTAAGGTAAACCTCTAAACTTTTCAACATAGAGAATATAAGAAATATTATATTTACCAATAGGTCGTGGAAAGTCCACAGGTATCATTACAACATCTGGTCCACATGTCGCTGAACTAAAGTTATTTTTATCTACCTCATAGCTTGGTCTGAAAGATATAAATGTTATCTACGGTTTTTTTTTACATGCATGGCATAATTGAATAAATACATTCTATATAATAGTAGCTGTTGAAACAATTCTATACAATAGGAATTTTTCAGCTGTTAATTAAAATAAAGATGTCTGTTATCACTAGTTCCAGGTCACTTCTGTAGTTTAAAATATTATAGAAATAGATCTCAAAATAAATCATTATTTTTACCTTCTTAACATAAATAGATCCTTATTTCAAGATCAAAGAACATTCTATTTTAGTACCATAGATCATATAAATTAAACTACCAAAGTTTTGACAAAATCTAGTATTTAATCAAATATACCTTCCAGAATCAGACACATAAAGATCTGCATCACCACTTAAAGACAACAGTTCTATCATTAAGGGTCCAGCATGTCCCAATTGCCAATAAGAAAAATTACCAGCACCCACTGCCCCAGACACGGTATCTAATAACTCAATATCAGTCACTACGGGCACAGGCTGAGGCAAAAATGGCACGATTGCTAAGAATATAGATAGACCTATGATTGTGTGTGAAAATCGTGCCATTTTTTGATAATAATATAATGGTTCTTCAATACAATAATATTTTTAAAGTAAAACGATCAAATTAATATTATTGATTTGCTTTTGACGTTTGTCATTGATTGTGACATTTGATTTTCGTTCAGAAATTGTAACAATTTTCATTTTAAAAGAATAGCTCCCTCCCCTTTTTTCTTATAAGTGGTAACTGTAACGTAAAATTTTTTGTTATTTTTAAGACATTATATAAATACTTGTTTTTTAAATTATTATATAGATCGTAACATCGTGGCACACTATTTAATTATGCCAGTCGTAGCGCAAGTTATGGGCTAGAATCCCACTGGCGGAAATTAAATATTTAACATTTTCTTGTCATCTGATGCTCTGATGTCGAGGCAAAGCGCGGCGTTACGCTCCACCACTCAGCAGAATATTTAGCAATAGGAGAGTCTTAACACTAGGTCTCTAAGTTCCCTCGGCCATTCTGCTATGTGCGGGATACCTCGTAAATCTAAATAAAGTGATGGTTTTAAGTTCAAATTCCACTCGAAGAATATTGTATGAACATTTTCTAGCATGAGGTTTGTTGTGTATTTCCCCTTCATTTTATTGCAAAAGTGTTATAAAATTATAACGTAAACTCATTCCGTTATCAGACAGACGGATATTACACACTTTAATGCTGTTATCAATGTGATAAGTTATCATATAAAGATGTGAATCAAATGTTTTCGTCACGGAAATATTATAAGTCGTATAAATAGAAAACACTTATAAAAAGTACTATTCCTACTTACTTTTACTATAAAATTTGAGAATTTGTTTGGACCAACGTAATAATTGAAGTGTATAAGTATAGTAAGAGTTGAATTGTTCTTATATTTGATTGAAATAATCTTCTTTGATGGATTCCGTTAATGGAGTTAAGTTACATTACGATCAAAAACATCGAAATGACAATAGTAGTAGTAGTAGTAGTAGTAAGTAGAAAACTGGAAGAGACCTTCTAAGAACATGATGTACAAATTATATAATAAAAATATTGTCATATAAATTTATACGAGATATTTTATTTAAATCATTTGCATTCAAATATTTATACTAAAAAAATAAAAAAATAAATCAGCTTCACGCTGTATCTCGCACACAGCAGAGTAGACAGAGGGAACGTAGTGGTGAGACACTCCGATCCCCACTTTTAGCCGAATTATGGAGGCATTGTGTGTTGAGTAGCGAAACTCGTCGTATTTCGCCTCGACACTAGAGCGAAGAAATGAAAATATAAATTTCAATAAATATTGCAATTCTCGAGCGCGAAATCAAACCCACAAGCGTCGCGGTTAGAGTCGCAGGCTTGGATCCCTGCACTACGACTGGTCTCAAAATACTCGTAGGTATATTTTTTGTTATTGATTCCAAATTATTTATAGGTATGTAATCCGAGGTGTGTGAATAACATTTTTCAAGTGTTACATAATAAAAGTATTCTACGATTTTTTCTTTATTCGTGTTAAAAGTATGTAGGTACCTACGATACTGTTTTATTTGTATATTATTCATTGCTTCGTGATTGTGACGTATTTTATTTTAGTAAGACTCTTTAGAAAAATAATTTCAGACGCAGTCTGCAATTATTCAACGGAGCTCACTCCGCAGTTCAACTTGCAATGCCTAGAGCTACGTTTGGTATGCCTACCCAGCTATGTGCGGGATAAAGCGTGAAGCTATAACTAGTTTGACCTGATATGGTTTTGGAGTAAATATAAATCCCTTGAATCAATGCCAAATGCGTGGGAGTAGTCATTCGTTTTAAATTTTTTTAACATAATTTTAGTAATGATATGGTTATTTATTTCGAAATAAGCCCACAGCTGGGCTTAATGCCCAGTTGTATATTAAAATTATATAACACGCTCCTTTCGTGCCTGCCCATTTTTGGAAACATTGCGTATTGAGTGGCGGAACTGGAAGCACCCTTTTTCGTGTTACCTGATCGGGTAAATGAAAATATATTTTTCCCCCGATTAGGAATCGAACCTACAACCGTCGCTTTTTAAGATATAAAGTTATATATAAGGTATCCGGTAAATAAGTTTGACCAAAATCATAATTATTTGCTTCGCGGAACAGACTACCAGGTGCTTTAAAACATCTGTTTCGCGGTTATGAACAATTATTTTTGTAAGGAAAATCTTTTTTAACATTTTTACGCTATTCATATTATTATAAGAGGCCGTCGTGGCGTAGCGGCACAGCGGCAGCCGTAAGCGCGAGGGTGGTTGGTTCGATTCCCACTAGAGGCAATATTTAATTTTGATTTCCTTGCTCAAGTGAAAAGACAAAGTGCGGTTACGTACTCTACTAAAGTTACCGGAAAAAAGATGTTTCAAAAATGTTTAAGTTCTCTGAAATCAAAATTAAGATTATTATAATAAGTTATATATACGAGTATATGTATAGGAGTTGTATAAAACACTTTAGGTCACGAAACTACAGGTCTTACTTAGAATTCAAATTTGGCATCTACGTAGAGAGAAAGAAAAATTCGAAATTCCTGCAGTAACGGCACAACTGAATTTTCCATAGTACGTTTCAAGGTTCCCGCATGGAAGTGGCGGGCGACGACGATTAAAAAGGAATGTTAAACTTTATCCCGCAACCCATATATGAGCTGGCAGATACAAAAAACAGCTTCCCGGGACTCAGCTGTGTTAGTCTAAGAGGTAGCGGATATTATTTTTATGTAAATACTTTTGTCTTTATCAAAATGATTAATACTTAATATAAAATCTGAAAACTTTTAATACTTTTTTAAAACAATACTTTTTACAAAACATATAAAAAATTGTATTTCCTAAGTGTGGAATAACACTTTAAGAATGTAAATAATATGTTAACATTTGTTTTTAATTTAGCTTCACGCTGTATCCCGAACATAGCAGGGTGGACAGAGGAAACTAAGGCCATCACTATTAAAATACTTCCGTTCTATTTCCTCCGAATTTTAGAAACATTGCGAGTTGAGTTGCACCGAGGTTTTCCCTACCACATATTAAAGTATAATTATTATATTATTACATAAGCTGGCGGCTTTTATCATCTTCCTGTAAACATCATCATCATATATCTTTTTCCTGAAAATAACAACGACAATGAAAAACATAAACATTATGTTTTAAATACCGATTCAATCCCGTGTACTTAGTCCGATTTTATTCTTTCAATTTGATATGAACTTTGAAATCTGTCATGTCTTTACTGATATTCACACCGTCTACGTGTTTGGTCTCTAAAGTACCTCTTAGGAACAAAATAAACGCACTTACTGTTATCTCCCTTTTATCTGAATCAGATTTGGATGTTGCATAAAAACTTGTGGGTAAGTATCACTAATATATGAACAAGCATTCTTTTTTTTCAGTTTTATTTCCTTGCCTTTCCGTATCTACATCGAACTGACTACCTTTAAGAAAATAAAAAAGGCCAATTAAAAAACTAGAGGCTCTCAGTCTATACTCAACCTGTTTCTTTACTAACAGCTGATGCACTTTACTAATTTTTCTTTAATTTTTTGTCTCTTTCGTTCCTCAATAATACACAAAGGAAAGAAATGGTGGACATAACTACTACTAATCTTGCATCTCTTTCTGACATTAAACTAAAAAGAACGTACCAAAAAGAGATAGTCACGATGTCTTCACGTGGGAGCTCGAAAGGTGCAGGAAATGGTTTTTATCAAAACAAAGCGCGATGTGAAATTCCGCTTCTTAATGTCTTGAAAATTAAGTGAACAGTGTGCAACGGAGTGTCTCAACACTGCCTGCCCTCTGCCTACCCTGCTATATACCTACAAGATATGGTGAGATGCGGATATGAAGATGAATAATGACCAACAAGCTAGCTACATTTCCTCGTTCTGGCATCTTTTTGCTAATTCGATATCTTTAATTATCTTCCGGGACAACTATATCACATCAATGACATAATATTCATTAGGTACACATATATTTCTTTTATTTACGGAATTTCACAAACTGAGGCGTCGGGTTTCGCTATTTTCCAGGCAATTTTTGTAACTAGAGTAGTGTAACTCTTCCGTTCCCATTGCCTACCTTTAGGCAAGCGGAAGCGGAAACCAAAAAAAAATATATTTTTCACATGATTATGTATTTATGTATACGAGGTTATTAGGCTAGTTGTAGCGCAGGGGCTCACAACGAGACTGGTCACTTCATTTCTTTATTTCTTAGCTCTGGTATCAAGGCAAAACGCCTCCAATAACGCCTCCAGAACTCGGCGGAAAGTAAGGAACAGAATATCTTAACAATAGATTCCCTCTGTCTAGCCTGCTGTGTGTGGGACTAAAAAACCGAAGACGCTTGGTTCTACGCTCTCATAAACTATTGATTCAGAGTGGGAAATGTGTGGGTCCATTCACGAGGAAGGCTATATTACAAATTATTATACCTAATTTCTTTAATATATTTACTAAAATTACAATGAAACTACTGCACGACGCAACATTTTGTATTCTCTTAGATGATGAGAAAACAAAGAACGACAGTCCAAACTCTAGGTTTTCTCTTCATAATATGAGAATAGAGCGGAGCGGATCTTTTATAAACAGGTGACGATTTATTGAATTTTAATGTTATTTTAGTTGGCCGTCGTCGTGGCGCAGTGGCACAGTGTTTGCTTGTTAACGTGACAGCTGTGGGTTCAATTCCAATTCGAGGGAATAATTCATTTTGTTGCTCTGATAACACAACAAGGCGTAGCGTTATGTTCCGCCTGTCAACACGCAATGTCTCACTAATTCGGCGGTGCATGGGAAACGGAGTGTCTTAACATAAGGTTTGCTTTACCTACCCTGCAGAATAAAACGTAAAGCTAAAAAAAAGTAATATACCTAGTCTAGTCTAGTCTAGGTGATAGTTCACCTCTTTTGTAATTACAACCCGACCAGGTATAAAATATTGTTTTTGACAGTAAAAACTAAATTACGACACACACCAACCATATTCGACCGTATTATATATTTTTAATGCGCAATTCATTGCTTTAGATAACACATTTGATACATTAAAATTATTATATTCAATATCTTAATTTTATTGTAGAACAACAAACGCTTTATTTATCATGTTTTTCGTCAAAATACTAAAATAATAATATGCCATTTGTATTATGCTACCAAAGTAAATAGTCCTACAGATATTTAGATTTCTTTGTAGGTGTAAATGTTTAAATTTATGCGGGTTATAGCCCAACCTCCTTGTTTTCGTTTTTATTTTTTTTCAACGCAACTCGGCTACGCGGCTGTGGACGTGACGCGTCGTACGGCTGCCTGTAAATGAAGTTGCGACTAAATTGTAGCAGTTATATTTCAATGATTTATTTATTGTTTTTACACATATATTATGCATTATATTAAAAGTTATACATGACTTAATTTTATAATTGTACATATTATTGTCTGCCTTCACTAGTAGGAGAGGCACTATACGTTTAAAAAAAAGAACAAACACTTTACAAGGTAGAAAGTGAGATATAAAAATTTAAAACAATAATATAAATGTATATTGAAATATAATTGAATTTATATGAGAAATATATGGGTACGAAATAGACGTTTAATAACATATCCTTTCTTTCTTTTTTAGTAAAAGTACATAATATCTTGACAATTATAGAAAAAACTCTCAAATTCAAATAATACTTACTATCGTGCTTATTTTGATGACATAAAAAATCCTACTTAACAAGTAATAAGATTAGACACAGCTGACAGATGAGTTCTACTTTGTACAAATCAGTTTTACGTTCAAGCATATTTTCAAATACTTAAGCTTGCTTAAGTGTTTTTGTAAAAAAAACTTCTATCATAATATATTTGAAATAATAGGAACCGAGAAGTGAATGAATTTATAACTACAATAGTCACTTACGCTAAAAGATTATACGGCACTTGCAATTTCTATTGTATTGCAAATATATTAACGATGCTGATATCTTAAAGCCGATAAAGTATTTAAACTGAAAGTAATATACAAATGAATAAATCGAGCCTTTGTCATTAAATAACACTAATTAAAAATAGAAAAAATAAATAACTCATATGTTTAATAGAATAATACTATTTAGAAATTTTCATTTTTATGAGCTATTTTAATATTATAAGCTCGAATTACTCGTTTCATTATTGGCATGAAGGTACTTTAGTAATGTTCCTTTAATCTATTGCTGAGGCTATCGTTAAATAATTACTAGTAGTTTATCCAAATAGGAAATAAAAAAATATTAGTAATAAAAAAATAACTTAAGTGTTTTAGGTTAAATATGGTAATTGTTTATTAAACGCTTTAGAATTAATTAATATTTCAATAATTCTATCAAGCTTAGGATTATAAAATATAGAAAGCACTTATAACATATTTTAGATAAGACAAACATTTGTATTGGGAAAATATTTTAATGTACTTTGCTTAATTAAATATCTATAAAGATAAAGTTTATTTTTGCATAAAACATTTTGAATAAGAATACTACTAACCAACTAAGTTAGCTTGTCGAGATAACAGACCTTCAAGTAGTACAAGTTTATCCCATTGTTCTTTATAAAGTTACAATTTAATAAGATAATTATAATAAGAAAAATATTAGATATTTTAATAAAATTATATAAACTTTATTGTATGTATCAATTCGATTATTATAACAGGTTAAACTGAATCAAATATTAAATTAAAATCAAATTTAAAAAAACCAATTGTTTACATAAACCTAAAATATTAATACCAAAATAACGGTCACAACAATCAAACTTGTCATGAATACCCAGCTTTATGTCCCCACCATAGGTACACGCCGCCATTACCGTATATAAACAGAGCGCGCCGTCGACGTCACGTAGTCGAGACTCGAGAACGAGAGGCGAAAGTACTATAATGGAGAGGCGTCGTTGTGTTATATTATTGAAATTGATCGATTATCACCGCAGCTAGCAGTAAGCGACGAGGCAACAGCGACAGCGACGCATTTTCGTGAAAGTTAACCAGTTAAGTGTTTACGTGTCATCCGCTGACGCTGAGTTTTGGAACTTGGAGCTAGAACAGCTATAGTACTGAATCGACCGACGTGTCATCTTTGTTGGAGCTTGGAAGACATCTACAGTACTGTGCAGCATCCATCTTGTGCATTGCGAGTAACATCCCGGCCGTGTCTCAGCGCTCAGCCTGTTCTTGTTGAGCGACAGTGACCACCATGAACTGCCAGCTGCAGTTTCAGCACCAGTTCCAGCACCAGCAGGTGGTGCGGCACGGGGCGAGGCGGAGGCGTGAGAGAGGGCGGCGTGAAGAGCGCTATGCCGGAAGCAAGTGGGGCGCGGCCCCCGCGCCCGCAGCCCTGCCTCCGCCGCCCACGCACTGGCGTCGCCCCGGACAGCCCGATCAGCTCCTGCTGCTCGATGTCAGCGCCTCCGCGTAGACCTACGACTTACTGGCGACCTATATAGACTCTAGTGTTAGCGACTAAATTCCGGCGTTAGGTATTATTTTGTGAAAATTTTAGTAGTGTAAGTGCAGGCGAGTCGCCGCAGGTACGCCGCCGTCCTGACCGTCGTCTCCCTTTTAAAATACAGAGAAAAATACAAAAAAATATACCGGGAGTGATGTGAGCGGCGACGGCGTGCCTGCGGGGGCAGCCCGGCGCTCTGCCCCGCCGCCGCCTAGCTCCATGGACATCCGGCGCTTCTGTGATTTATTTTGTAAGGGTTCATCTGGCGTTGCGCCATCTTTCAGAACGAACCGGCTTTATAGTCGAAGAGTCCAGTCCAAGAGGCCGAAGAGGCCCTGATGGTGCAGCACTGGAAACCCGCGCCGGCCGTGGGGCGAGGCCCCAGCAGCGTTATTTACTAAAGAGGCAATATGTCACTTGGTGGCGGTGGCGAAGCCGCTAGTCGTATCGTTTATTTATCTCGAGACCAATGTATTTTATTTGCGAGCGCGGGGCGGTGCCCTGGAGCGCTCAGCGCCCACAGCTTTAAGAATAGTGCGGCGCCGCCACGCCTCGCCTAGAGTAAAGCATAGAGACGTGACAGAGCTGTTGCAAATTGGAATATTATATATGTTGATACAGAGGATATATTGATCTCATCGGCTGCGGGCCTCCGCCTGCAGGCCTTCTGTGATGTACAAAAAAACGAGAATATTTGGAATTTTACAAGTTTTTTATAATATTAGTTTGTAAAGTATACTTTAAGTGAAGATGTGGTGCCTGAGCGCCCGCAGCGTCCCACTCCCACCCTTGTCCCATCCTTCTTCCTTCCCGTCCCAGGGCTCTCCAGCCCGCCAAATGTTTCTGTGTGTCACGGCAAACATTGAACGTCTATCTGCCACATTGTGGTATTTACAGCTTAAGACGAAAAAAGGATGAAGACGAAGATCAAAGAATTGGAGAAACTAACAACATTTGGCTCCTTAACTTATAGAAGATAAAGGGTTCAAGAATTCAAGACTCAAGCAATAAATTATTTTTAAATGGTGAGTTGTCATAACCTTTCCACTACATTCAACATAACCTAAAATAGGATTGGAACCAATAGCTCTACTAATGAACCTAAAAATTCTCTTGTATTTTTAATTGTAAAATACAAGCAAGATGATATAAACATAAATAATAACTCCCGGGGTATGGATGCTTGTTATTGTATATTATTAATTATTCACACGAACTTCATTCTAACAAGAAAAACAATTAGCGCTTTTGACCAAAGCAGTGGTATAGTGAAGGGGGTATCATGCCCCGGGTGCTGCTCCTAAAGAGGTGCCAAGTAGTCCGCAAAACTATTTTAAACATGCATATGAAATTATATTCTGTTCACATGGGGGGACGCTGTAGAAGTATTTTGCCTCGGGTGCGAGTTAAGCTAGCTATAGCACTGGACCAAAGATTGAACATTAAATTCATCCTTTATCCAACAAATTCACCATTTTAAATCTCAAATTTAGTCATAACTTCACATTTGAATTTTACAGCATAGGATTTATTACAAAGCTGAAATTCTATAAGCAAATTATTTTTTATGTATTATAGGGGTTAAAATACAATTTTTTAGCTCCGATTTTTGAATTTAAGGAGATAAAATATTTCCACCACATATGGAAGATACAAAATCTGTTCATATGTATATGATTCTAAATGGAAAAAAAGAAAAGTCCACTCCACTTTGACTTGCTTCACACATACAACACATCAACTAACAATCACATTATTTGGTTATTATATACAAGGTTTTTTTTGTCTTTGTTGGGGTCAGCCTTTTGGCTTTTCCACTGTCATTAACATTTTACCTTATTTTCTTATTAAAATCCAATTTATCAACTTCTTCAAGTTAGGGCTTTCAAATTATGCATTTTTCACCAATATATTAAAAACTATGGGAATCTGTTCCATCTTTTAATAATATAGTACAATGATATCATCAAGCTGCCTTGTTGATGGTGCTGAATAATGGAAGAGACTTGAGTTTATACCATGTCCTTTATAGCATTTCTAATTGCTTTCAAGCACATTTTATTGCACTCATAGCAATTGGTGTGGAAAACCATGTTTTTTTTATAGGTTATAAATTAAGTTTATTTTAGTTTAAGAGAAAGTATAGTCATTCAGATTTTGCTATAATTTACTTATTTTTTTTTATGAAGTTAATTTTTTTTTAAATTACCACAATATTTTTACTTTTCCTATAGTATTTTCAATGTTTTCCTATAGTATTCTCTATATTTTCTGGTTTTCAATGTGTAAGAGTAGATGAAGACAGGCAGATGATGTTGATGATTCTTATTATTTATACCGTTATATCTGTATATTTAAATTACCCATTTTTCAGTAAGTCTTATTTAATTCTAATATGAATTTCGAACCACAGCCCTTTATAATTCAATCAAAATACTTGCAATTAAGTTGTAGTCTAAGATACAATGTTTTTTTTTTTTAGCTTCATTTATCAATGCTTAACCTTTAACTATGGACGTGATTTTTTTATAACACACATATGGACGTCGGGTCTGTCAGACCAGTGTATTTATTGGTTATATTCCGTCTGTTTTTTAAAGGGAAAAGACAAATTTTATGTTTTAGTTTACATGAATATCCGCAAATCAAACAAAATCAATATAAATAAAATCGCTTTTTATTAAAGTTTACGCATCACGACGATTTAAGTAACTTAAAGTCACAATTTCAGTCTTTGGCCACATGGGATGACTCTAAAGAAAATAATACTATAAAAAAAGACAGATAATAAAATAAGTATTTTTTTAACAAAATATAAAGTCTAAAAAATAAAAAAAAAATAAAGAAATTACATCTTATGTTATAAAATAAAAATTTTGACAACGCCTCAAGATAAGGTATTATTGAACATCGATAGACAATGGCTTTCAACATTGTAGGCTAACATGACGATTGTAGTCAACATAATTATGTCTTGTCTTTCTATATATCTTTTTGGGGCAAAGTGTACAGGTTTTTCAAGAACCCAAAACTATTTTTTTAGCTTCATGTTCAATAAATGATAGATCAGATCGCGAAACGCGAGTCAAAGTCATTCTCAATTCTTAGAGTAGTTTAGTATACGAAACGCGTCTTCTTATTTGATGAAGTGCTATTTTCTTTATAAAATGTCGTCTTTTAATTGTTTTGTTTAATGTTGATTATAAAGTACCGATATATTTGTCCCTGACGTGCTTGGTCGATCTTTTTTTTCCATTTTATCGAAAAAACAAAAAAAATTGAATCTTTTTTAGGTAAATAATATTTATATTACTAAAATATATAACAAACAATGCAAAATAATATATGATATATAACAATAAAAACATTTGAATACAAATAATACAATTAAAATATTAAAGTATATTTTGTAATATTATAAAAATATATGGTGTTTTGAAATCATTATGTATGGAAAACATGGACGTCGGGTCTGACAGACCCAAGCCCAGTTTATAAAGTTAAAAACTCACGTGTTTTGAACGCAGAGACACAACCACTGCTATCCACATTCATTTTGTCATTAATACGAAAGGTACTGAGCGACTCAGTGGCAGAGGTCACCGAGAAGTGGCCGATTTGTAGAATCCGTAGAACTAGATGGGTCTGTGAGACCCGACGTCCATACTTAAAGGTTAAGATCAGGCGTAAATATGTTTAGAGAAATAGAGAATCTACGTGTTAACACACTCCGCTCTCCGCTTTTTGTAACATTTTTGTAAAAACATTAGGGCCGTGGTTGCCCATGGGAACAACTTTAAGGAATACATGACCAATAATTGGCTATACAACAATTATTAATTGATATAGTATAGCATATACAACTATATAAAACTAACTAGAAATTTCTAGAATATGTATATTTTTAATAGCTATGGGATAGGCAGAAGGAATCTATTATCAAGACATTCCGTTCACCACTTTCCGCTCAATTCTCGAGACATTGCGTGTTGAGTGGCGGAATTCAACGCCGCGTTATTGTCTTGTTACCAAAATGAGAAAATAATTCGTTCTCCCATTGGGACTCGAACTCGCAACCATCGCGTTAACAATCACACGCTGCGCCTCGACGGCTTCTATTCTATTTTCGATATAAAATATTTAGGTTTAAAATAAAATATCTTCACACAGCAGTCCAGGCAGCCCGGAACCTAGGTTCCTGGCTTTAATGTTAAGAGACTGTTCCCCAAACTTTTCGCCGTGTTGAGTAGAGGAAGTCATCGCCGCGCTTTTACCTCCACACCAGAGCGAAGAAATGGAAATATAAATTGAATCAATAATTCATTTCCTCGAGTGAGGATCGAACCCACAACCAGTCACGTTTACACAGTCACACTTTGTGGCCATGCGCCACGACTGGTCTCAATATTTATGTGTAAAAAACAAATATTATTCGTAAAGCTTTCAAAACGTTCTTGATTGTTCTAGAGCTATCCAGAATTAACTACAAGTTTCTAGAATATTCTTTCATACGAATCTTTGCTATACTATAGTATTATCAAAAAGTAGATAGGTACACAAAAACCCGAACATGACGCGCAAGGAAGCGATGCGTCATAATGACGCGTCAATACGTAACTTAAACCGAATGTCTACCATTAGTTGCCGTTTTGTAAATCACTAGAGGCCAGTGCGGCTGTGCCCGCTTGAAATATACAAATGTTTATCTAAGTGTATTTAAGAAAAATACCGGCCAAGCGCAAGTCAGACTCGCTCACAGAGGGTACCAATCCTCTGTACCAATTTCAGGAACTCTCGTCGAACTAAGTATTTTAAATTGATATAACCTTTTTATTTATAAATCGATTGTAATGATCTAAACCCTAGATGTTTTCGGACGATTGCCATAATCCAATAGTGAAAACTTCATCTGAATCCGTTAAGCCAATTCTGAGATTAGCGATAACAAACGCAAAGAAAACCGACAAAAATTTTAAAAATCATTGATAAATGCCTCCAGTAACAGTTTTCCTAATTTCACTTCCATTTACAGATACCTTTAAGTTACGATTTTATAATAAGTATAGGGAAACCGAGCAGGGTAGTCAGAAGCAAACGGGGCGCTGAACGTTACGGTCTCTGGATACCTGTTTTGCCTTGTCCACTTTCATCAACCTCTTCAGATATGCTCCCCGCGAGGTCCTAATTTTTTTTCGAGACCTTTTCTCTAGTGTCATCGAATCTCAGTATTATATCATCAGTGGCGAACGGAGTAACTTAATACTAAGTTCTCTATAGGAAAACCTTACTAATTTATATGCAGCATGAAGTTAAAAAGTTTTCAAATGTATATATTTAGGTTTATTAGTAAGATAAGAATGTAGGTGATATAAAAACAGTACGCATCGTATATTCTTAAAATTATATGAGATTTAAATAATAATAAAAATGATATATACATAATATTTATACAATACATACTGAAACTGCGTCAGTGACGTATTACAACTATAGCTATTACAACAGTTGTTCAAATATTTTTGATGTTTATACATTTTTTGTTTATCTTATATCGTTTTGATAAAAAACAGCTGTGTATATGTATAAAGTTATATTTGCAAAGTACAGGTTCGATGCCCGCTCCTCGTTATTTTTAATTTAAGCGTTTAGATTTATTTATTATTATTATATTTTTTCTTGCATAAAAAGGC
Source organism: Heliconius nattereri (assembly GCA_013403645.1). Taxonomy (NCBI): domain Eukaryota; kingdom Metazoa; phylum Arthropoda; class Insecta; order Lepidoptera; family Nymphalidae; genus Heliconius; species Heliconius nattereri. The sequence continues at coordinate 11,752,053 of JAAIXI010000236.1, forward strand.
AAACCTTCGGCAATGGAATCTAATACCTGAGGGGATTGCGGATGCGTTGCCGGCCATAAAGCTGAAAATGTCTGAACACACGAAGCTTAAAAGCTCCCAAATCATAACACTCGTACGCAAGAGGAATGATCTTGATGCACGCACGTTAGACGCCAAAAGTTTTATCCAGGTGGCGCAGACATGGGCGTAGGAAGATGGGGGGAGCAGGTGGGCCGTACCCACCCCAGTATCATTGCCTTGAGAATATGGAGGAAATTGGAGAATCGGAAGTATCTTAGGGGGAACTTAACACTAGGTTCCCAGGTTCCCCCTGCTTAACCATTGCGTGTCAACAGTCCTAATAACACGACGACATCTCAGTTATCATATATTTAATCTAAATAAGTATTAATCTTTACTAGCTAATATCTATCAAATCGGTTTTACCATTTATAAGTAATGAATATGTATTATATATTCTTTACAAGTCTATGGGAAATCACCCGGAATTTCCGGAATTGATAATTATACAGGTGGAATTGTCAGCACCTCTTTAAATCAAACCACAGTTTTAACTACTCTATTAAAGCCTAATATAATTCAGAAAAAAATTATTCCCAAAAATAAAAAAAGTTAATTTTTAAAACAAAATAAATAATAAAAGTATCGTTTTAAAGTAAAACGCCATTTGTAAAGTATAACATAGGCTCGCTCACACTTACCTGTCGGCGCGGCAACGTCGTACACTTATACGAGTATGTGCGTCACACGAAATACGGGTATGGATAAAAATGGTGAAATGAAAAAAAAAATCCTACGTCCAAACTGTTGAGGTACTTGGATTAATTTCTTTAGTTTTCTGGGTTTGAAATATTTTACCCTATATGCAGTTTCAGTAAAAGGGCGCTGCCTCTCCAACCTGTATATACATATATGCATATGAATAACAACTAGTTATATATTTAAATTACCTGGTTACGCCACCGTGATCTAGTTATGAAAATCAGTTTCACGCTGGATCCCGCTTATAGCAGGATAAAATAGAATAATGACGATGATGGTGACGAGGCAAAGCGCTGCGTTGACTTCGTCCACTCAATATGTAGTAGTTATAGAATTCGGCGGAAAGTGATTAACAGAAGTGTTTTTATGGGAAGGGAGTGTCGTAACATTACACTAAGTTCCCAGGTCCCCCTGCCTACCCTGTTATGTGTGGAATACAAATACTAAGTTGGATGGCGAGAGGAGGTGGAGTTCTTTAGTGGGACGGGAGTAAAACAAGCGTTTTATATTCCAAAGGCTTACAAATTTGTGAACATCGAACAATCGATACACACCATATCATACTGTTCTTAAAATACTAATACTGTAATTACCTATCCACTTTTACAACTTCTATTTAAATATGTCTTGTTCCATTACTTGATATCTTATTAATTAGATTTTATAAATATATATTATAAATAGTAAGTAAGAAAAATTTAGAATGCACCAGACTCGCCCCCACAGAGTCTATAAATTGAATCACAAGAGACAAAAATACACAAACGTCACGCCGTTACGATGGTATGTCAGTATTCTGCCCAAAAATAGTGTTTAGTAATTTTATTGCTCTGTTTACGTTTGTGTTTTAATTTAATGATATATTTATATGATTTTATCTAATAAAAACAGAAAAATATAGTCAATTAGAAAGTATTTTCTCAAATGGTACATGGCATTGGCAGAACGAGTTTTGTCGTTTGATAAAAAAGAATTAAATTTGTAAATTTTTTATATAATTTTTATAAAATATATTCATACAATATTTTGTGTATAATGAAATTATTAGAGTTACGGTGGGCCCATGAGATTTGAAGAGCTCGTCAACCGCTTGAGTATAGAGGTCGACATGGCGTAGTGGCACTGACGTCGGTCTGTAAACGCGACGGGAGTGGGCTCGATTTTCAATCGATCCATAAATTATTTTCATTATCTTTGCTAACAAGACAAAGCAAGACATTTGATTCCACTACTTAGCAATAAACATTCAATATATCGAATATTGGGCGGTGCATGGGTATCGGTGTGGTCACATTAGGTTCCCTGGTGGAAAAATAATTTTCAATAACAGTTTTAAAATATAAAATCATTTTGAAGTGACTTGTACCCAATACGCAGTCACTTAGTGGTGCCGTCACGTTTTCCTCGTGCTCCAAGGCCAAATGCTTGCCTTACAAAATTCAACGTTGCCTTATTTACTATACCTACATACATTTATTAGCTCACTAGGACGGTTCGTGAGATACATCCTACGGAGAGACAGGTTGATGGACAGCGGAGTCTTAGTAATAGAGTCCCATTTACCCTTTGGATATCGGACCCGAAAATACGTGTCAACACTTAAAACATAATAAAATTGAAACTATTAAACATTAATAAAATTATCTATTGCTTATTTAATTTATAGAATAAATACAACGAAACGTTTTTTATATTTATTTCCTATTATACGAAAATATTGTTCTCATTTAGCTCATTAACATTTTTACTGTTAACTGGTTTTTGTAAAATATAAAAAAATATCAAGAAAAATGTCACTAAACAAAGAAAATTGAAGCAAAACTGTTCTGCATCGGCCGGGAATCGAACCCGGGCCGCCCGCGTGGCAGGCGAGCATTCTACCACTGAACCACCGATGCTTATACTAATTTATGTAAAAATTGATATATTTGTAATGTTTATATTATATATTCTTTATTCACTCGCAGTGGCACAGCATATACTTAACAGTGTTGACTGTTAAGTAGCGGAGTTTAACACCGCATTTTGTGCTGTTGACCAGAGAAAGTGAAAATATTTTATATCCCCACGTGAATGTGAACCGAACTTACAAGCGTGCGCTTACAGTCACAAGCTTTGCCGCTTCGCTACGACCACCTCAAAAAAGTTATAAGTATAAGATTAAATTCTTCAACACAAAACTTCTTTCACTAAGTTTCTTTTAAAATGAATCATAGATCAAAGTCTGAAACCTAGTACATATGTTAGTACATTCACATTAAAATAGTTCTAGAAACTGAAATGAAAATTTAAAAACTTGTTAAAAACTATTCATCACGTGTGGAACGAATCCAAGAAAAGCTTGTTTATTGATACTTTTTATCAATTTTATATCTATTAAAAATTTGATAATAATATTTTTATATAACCATCAAGGCCGTCGAGGCGAAGGGGCACAAGCGCGTGACTGTCCGTGTCCGCGCGACGTTATGAGTTCTATTCCCACTTGGGGAAATGAAATATATAATAATTTTATGTTCCTCGCTCTGATAACGAGATAAAGTTGATGGCCGCTACTGAACATGCAATGTCTCGAGGATTCGGCAGCAAGTGAGGAACAGAGTGCCTTAACGCTAAGTTCCCAGGTTCCCGCTAAGTTCCAAATAAATATATAATAGTACAAAGGTGTTCGGGGCGTTGTCAGTGTCGTGGTAGCTTCGATAATAGTACTTCGAAGCCCATTTAGGAAATGAATTTATATCTTTATTTCCTTAATGAAATAAAACAAAGCGCTGCGTTTATTTCAGTCAGTAAATGTACACGCATGTCTCTAAAATTATTCGATGCGTTGGGAACAGAATGTGTTAACACTGGGTTCCCTCTACCTAACTAAAAGCGTGAAGCCAAAGTTTATAACATCGTTAAATATCAACACGATCGTGCTCTTATAGCATAGACACAAGGCGACACTTGATCGCACTGAAGGGTAACTTCCGAGTGTTCGAAGGGCACACAGTCTCTTCCTTTTGTCGTGTTTATTATATTTATTTATTTAAAGATATACATATTAAGATGGCTTAGAGTTCCGCCACTCAACACACAATGTCCCGAGATGTGTTTTAAGAACTTAACACTAGGTTCCTTCTGCCTACCCTGTGTGGGATACAGAGGAAATTTAGAAAATTAACTAAAACAATTAACAAGCAAAAAATAGAAATTAATGTCTTTTTCACTGACTAATCACCACTTTTTACCCATTCTACTTGCTTTATAGGAGAAAAAAAAAACATATTCTATCCATATAATAAAATTGTAACTCATCGCTGTCTGTGCATGGAAGGTATATAGAAAATATATTGGAGGCTTTTATTACTGGAACAAAACCCAAAACAATTGTTTTTCAGTTTTCACTATTGTACTTTGGCGAACTTCCCATAACATATACATGGTGTTTGTCTAATAGAAATCGGTTGATAAATAAAAAAGTTAATATAAAGTGGTTTGTTCGACAATAGTAAAAACTTGCTAAGGAATAATTATTTTATTAAAATAACTGAAACTTTAGCTCCCAATGTGTGGTTATTGTTTTTAATATTATAATGTTATTAGTACACTAAAATAAGATTAGTAAACAAATAAAAACAGCGAGTGGGCCGCTAGTAACATATAAATACAAAAACAACCAGCGTTAGCGTTTACGAAACGAGAAACGACTATAACGAGTTGTTGCGAGAGAAAGGCGGCGTTGCCGTACTTTGCGCCTAACTAGAGCTATAAACTTCATATAAGTATATGTATATCTATTTAATACACTAGTCGCCAGTTCACAGCTGCCGCTTGCTAGTTGCTAATAGTCTGCACTCTGGACTGTTAACGCGATTATTGTGGGTTCGATTCCTATACGAGGGAATGGCAATATTGGCTTTCTACTAGGCATATTGTTACACCTCAAGTTGTGACTATAACCTTGTACGTTGTGAATTCGATTCCCAATTCAGTTTCCCAAATGCTGGTGGTGGATTTTAAGAAGTAAAATGGAAAATCACGTTCTTTTCCGTTCCTATAGTCGAATAGATTTCAACTATGTAATAAGAACAGTACTTTTGCCCATATATTTTGTCACACATAGTGTCAAGTAGTGTACGTTTAAATTAAGACACATCCTCCGCGATTTTTAAATATTTTATTCCGACTAACGGGTTCGATTCCAAGTGGGAATTGTGCCCACAACCTTGGGGACAATGAAAATTAAATGAAAATTTAAACGTATTCTGACAAAAACCGCTAGGTTTATCAAAAATTAACTTCGATATTTCGTCTTTGACAATTTAAAAGTATAAAAGCCTTGATTTAAAATTAACATTATACGTGATATATACTTAAGGTCACTACAATAATTTAGGTGCTAGAAAAAGACTGTTTTGTCGTTTTATAAAAAAAAATATCCCGTAAATGTATCCCGTAAATAGTAGAAGGAACCAGGGAAAGAGAGGAGAAGGAACCTAGTGTTTAGACACCCCGTTGGCCCTTTTTCGCCGAATTCGAAAAGAAGACGCTTATTACAGTCACACGCTTAAACTCCCGCGTGACGAGAACTTAATTTTTATATTTGTATGTTAATTTTAATGTACTTTAAAATATATTATTAAAACAAAACAATCAAGTACTAGTCGGACCGAGTTTTCTGTACTAAATTCATGATTGGAACCAACGGGAAAATGACTTATAAAAGTTGACTAACTCCGGCGGGTGTTCCATAGCCAATGCTCAACATTCCATGTCAGACAGTGTCTTGACTTTAAATATATGCGGGATACACCGTGAAGCTAAAAAATAGGGCAAAATAATTTTAATTATAAATGTCCACATACATAATCCTAAGTGTGATTCAAATTTACTATCTTCACCTAGATCCCAGACGGTTCTCAGCCTTCGCCACGAGGACAGCGATTTATTTAAAATAGCTCGATATCAGTTAATGGTATAGGGCCATAGGCCTAGCAATGTGCAGGCAGGCAAGCAGTCTGACACTCACTCTAGAATTTTAAGTACTCGTAAGTACAAAGCATTAAAACTTATGTAAATATGTATTTACGCGTGTTCCTCGATTATTCGTACTTTTATTGAGGAAATAATATTATATTAACATGAGTAATATTTTGTTTTATCATATTTTCAATATTACTAAGCATATTAATTGCACAATTTATATTAATATTAGCTTTTAAGTGTTTATTTTCCTTGGAGATTTGTATTGTTTTAATATAAATGAAAATAGAAGTTTCGGTAAAGTAATGCTTACTCAGGTCAACGATAGATAATGTGCATAATTATGTGAAGTATGCTTCTTATTAGAAGTTAAAATATTTTTCAATATTAAAGAGACAGCTCATGATAGCTACCATTGTTAAAAAAAATTAAATCAGTCCGCACACAGCAGTTTAATCAAAGGGAACCTAGTGTTAAGACAACTCCGTTCCCCATTTTCGAAAAAGGCTATACTCTATATTACCTACTTCATATTACATTTTTAAAAAAAATCTTATTCAATAAGGCCATTACAAGCACTTTTAAAGTTTTTGCTTTTGTTAAGTTCCAATAAAATCTAGTAGTGTATGTCCTACAGGCACAAGCAATTTACACCGGCGAGGAAGGAAAATATAATTTATCGAACCCACAATCATCGCGTCTACCATCACATATAGTCCACTCTTTGCGCCACGAAGGCGTTATAATTCTATTGTAATAATTTACAAAACCCTTTGTAACAAGGTATTTCTAGATCAACCAGTTTATAGAACCAGTTGCATTGTATGTATAGATACGCTTTTTATACTAAGATATACTTATTGATTTAAAAAATGTTATTCCTGTTTGTATTATTCCATTATTAACTTGTGACCATGATGTTACCACACTTGGATATTTGATATTAATTTCATTCCATTTTCATGCGATTTTGAGCAAAAATATGTAGGTATTAAAGTTTGTGACAACATTAGGTAAGTCTTAGTTCAGTTCGGACAAAGACTTGAAACGTTTTGTTTGACACACTTTTATCAATGGGCTAAGGTTATAATACAATATTATAATATAGACGAGCTGGTCTGGTGATGATGTTTAGAGGTTACTGTAGAACTATTATAGTAAACCACTCGAGGATAGGCTCCTATCATTTACTAGCTTCGAGCACATTTTAAAGTACTTGTAGCAATTGGTGTAGAAAACATGTTTTTAAGGTACCATACCTCAAAAGATAAAAAAGAAAACGTTTTCTTGTCAGTCTGTTTGTCTAAGTATCGAATCTCCAAGTCTACGGTTCCTTAGAGCACAGAAAAAATAAGTTACCCGGGGACGCAATCGAAAGATACGAGACTTGGCACTTGATCAATTGTTTTATTATATTATATATTTCAAACTAAATATTCAGACAAAGTCAGATCAAACGTTAGTTTAGTAAATATTATGCAGAAACGTGACATAATATATTAGCTTAGTTAATTTATTTATATTAAATAATTACTTGCATTATATTTATATAAACATAACGTACAGGCTATTTAAATGTCACTTTATTTATAAACAAACAGTATTGAAATATGAAAATGTAAATATAAATAGGAAATTGAAAATTACGCGGGATTGTAATGGTGGTTGCGGATTCAATTCCTATATGAATTATTGATATTTCCTCGTTGTACTAACAAGGTTTTACATAATTAGAACGATAACAGAATTTATGCTTTTTGTCGGTTATGAATTTGTAAATTTTGCTCAAGTTATGTACGATAATTAATATCCACATTTTCCCTGTAACAATTATAATTATTACTTATTATAGCGTACCATGTTGAATCTGTGACTAACGCTAACTTAGAACATGTGATTTTGTTTATTACTGTTAAAACAATCTTTATTCAAAACTAATCTATATATATAAAAGGTCTTGTCCTCACTGACTGAGGTAAGACGCACGCACAGTCGTAACCGCTGATGGTAAGTAAAAACGTGAAATTTGGAGAAATGTTTACTTTTGTAATCTGAACATCCACTAAGGGATTTTGAAAAATTTTTGCCCTAAAGGGGTGAAATAGGGGTTGAAAGTTTGTATAGAAAAATCTTTAAATCGCCACCGATTCTTATAAAATTTGAAATTCAGACTCTTAAAAATATTTAATTGAACACTTGTTTCATGGCTTATTAGAATTCACCCCTAAATAAGCAAGCGAATCTGCGCGCGTCCGCTAGTAATAAATATAGATTGCTTTCAATTTAATATTGTCTAAGTAAATTAAAAATTATTAAATTACGCGGAAAAATGGAGATTATCTTATTTATATAAAAAATTAGAGTTAAATATTTAAAGTAAAAATTAAAAACGATTAAAATTAAAACTAGAAATAAAGTAGTTGCGCGAGTTGTAAATTGTGACCCGTTGATTGAATTGTTCATTGTTATGAATAAAAAAATTCTCCCCTTCTTTATATTAGAGGAGGGTCACTTTAACCCCTGGTGATGAAGCTGCTTACCAGACTCGCCTAAGTCGTATTTTCTATTTATTTTCATATTTTGTAATTATATAATACTATTTTTTAAAACATATTGCCAAAAGATAGAAAAAAACAGTTAAAATTTTAAATCCTCAGCCATCCTTATTTAAATTCTTTCTGTAATTTATGGCACACTAAAATATGTCATCATTTGATTGTATCAGCCATACTTAAGACGTAATAAATAATTTGAAAATAAGTAATAGATTTAAACCTATTGCCTAAAAAATTCAAATTATAAAAAAAATACATAATAATTATTATGTTTATTTTTTTTTAGTTTTACGCCGTGTCCCGCATACAGCTGGGTAGGCAGAGGGAATTTACTTCTAAGATCCCAGATCACCAATTTCCGAAACATTTTGTGCTGAGACTTGAGTAGCAAAACTCAAAGCCGCGCTTTGTCTTATTACCAGAGCGAGTGAATGAAAAAAACCGCCGCGTTTACAGTCGCAAGATTTTTAGTCTTGAAGTATAGTTATATATTTAAAATATAGTAAAGTATTTTAATCTTTATAACAAATACGGTTACGGTTACGTACAGGGTATATGTGATAGTGTTTTCATTTTATATTTTGGCGTTATGCCAGTTTACTGCTGACGGTCTCAATTGCTGTTTGCTGTTTAATAATTATTTATACGACTGGATTAAGGTTAACTTAGGTCATGTGTAGAAATTGTTTTACTCGCGTGTATTAAAATATAAATGAATACAGAATATGAAATATTATTAAATAATACAAAAAGACATATATTTAGATCAATGATATCGTCATTTTATTTTAACTAAATGAATGTTAACATCGATACAAGTATGTTTTGTACACAATTTACAGTAAATTAACATACAGATGATATATTCTATTTATAGAAGCTTATTTTTTAACTTATATGACAAAGGTCATGATGTTTAAGGACATAAGTCCATTCATTTCAAAATAAACGCCTTTGTCTAGTCTAGTCGGTTAGCCAAAGTAACCGTTAAGGCAATTTATTACAACGCGTGAGGTACATACTCACTTGATAGTTGATAGCCAACCACATAACTGCTATCAGAATAATTTGTGTCAACGTTATTATGTAAAATTACGATTATCCATACATACATTCAGGCCAAACTGTTTTCTAGTATTGCTTATGTAAACATAATTCGTTCTGTTTGATAATTTTAATTTATGAGCAAATCATATTTGGTATTCGCTTCCATATGAGAAAAGCACATGGTTAGATTACGATTTCACTTTTTCAGTAGTTAATTTGTTTGACATTAATTAGTATATTTAACAAGTAACAAGTTATGTTAAGTTATGTTATTAACAAGTATAAATAAGACAGGTGAAATCTCATTCCCATAATCAAAACAGCCAGACAGCCAGGTAACTATTCCATTTATAGCATTGATCAATATGTACTGGGAGCTGCGACGTTGCCGCTCTTACGTTGAAAACATCCGCCATCTTGTTAAACTCAATAATACACGCGATGTAAAAACAACCTTAAAATATAATTAATAAGATTTAAATTCAAATAATTATTGAGAAAACATATAACCTTTTAATAATGAAATACAAATGTAAACAATCACTGAGGCAAAGTATTATAAGATCTGTGTCCTTTTAAATAAAATTGATATTTCTTTACATTTAAAGTGTGACGATTATGAATGGCGTGATGGCGTCGTGGAGGGAGTCACGTATTGATATAAACCTAACAAATAGAAATGTAAGTTTAAAACTTAAATTATGTATCATTTGTTTATTATAAATGGTATTGTAACATAACAAAAACTTTTATAAGATATAATTTGACCTATTTATGTTAATAATAAGACGTTTTTACGTCATTCAGACGGACATCGAGCTAAAAAAACATACGATAAACAATATTCCTGTCGCAGTCGCGTTATAGCAAAACAAAAGTGAAGTTATGGTTAATAATGAGAATTACGGCTTCATGGGGACATAAAGCTATTATTTTTTTCAAGGGTGTAATGAATTTAATTAGTCTCTGGTAATTGCTATTAGATAAGAAAAAGGTTAACAATAAAACTCTATTTTTAATTAGCATTTGCTTTTACCTAGCGAATGTACTTATATAAGTTATAGTTATAAATATACTTAATGTATTTTAATATAAAATATTAAATGATAAATGATACTTCACACTGTATCACTTAATATTTTGTATTTGTGTTGAGACTTGAGACATTTCGTTACCCACCACCATTGAGTGTTGAGATTTGAGTTTGAGTGGCGGGAATCAATGCGTGAATGTCATTTATCTAACAGAGGGGAAATGAAAATAATTGAAATATAATAATTCCCTTGAGTTTTGATGGAGAAAATGATGAACAATCTTGAATTTATGTTTGTTTTTCGTTTTGTGTTTTAGTTAATTAATTTTATTTTATTATAGGTGTTAAAATAAATAAATAATAATAAACCTTTGTTTTTCATCGTCTTTACGACGGTCTCAATGCAACAACGATATTTACCTAATATTGTATTTTTTCTTAAGTCGTTATAAAATTTCGTTACAAAAAATCGGCCAAAAGTCAGAGAGTTTAAGTTAGATAACTAATTTAAGTTGCCACGCGGATATCGAACTAGTGACCTCCTTTGTACACTCCAAATCTGTTATTTTTAATGCATAATTATGCCAATGTCAAATGATAAATGGTTTTGTGGTACGGAAACCGTTTTTAAGACTTTCTTTTTTGTTGCGCAACTTTGTGCTACTTATGTAGGTATTAGACACAACAATCTAAAGTTGGTATGTTCTACTATGAGTTATACTTTATAGTAAAGGGGAACCTAACGCTGTAAAAAGTCTGACAGCGCAGCGGCCATCGTTGCGGATTTAGTAGTCGCGACCCGAGTTCAAATCTGCCTTTAAACATATTGATTTTTTCTTACAGGCAGCCACACAGTGCCTGCATATCTTCAGGGACAGAGTACCCTCTTACCTCTCCACCCGATGTCGCTGTAAAAGTCAATAGGGCTAACAGCATTAACCTCGAGACCGACAAAAAAACACCTAACTCCGCTCAATGTGATAGTTATATTTATAATATGCTATATACATATACTTATACATGAGTAAGTATGATATCCTTTTTCATTATGATATTTCCAATACACACTCTCCGCAGTTCGCCTGGTTACGAACGTGAAGATATGAAAATTTTGATTATTTCATTCTCTCAAATGTTAAATTGACCGTACCGTCTCCTTTTGAGTCGTATCCGCTTGTGCCCGTGCACCTCTCCGGTTTCTTTTGGAATGAATTGATATTTTATTTTGAATCTTTCTTTTCTACCTTAATTAATTAAGTATCTTCACAGTAGGTATGTCCGCATATAGTAGGTTGGGCAGATCACCTGAGTCGGAATGTCTCCGTTCTCCACTTTATTTATTTATTCCCCCGAGTGGGGTCGAAACCACCAACCGTCACGCTTACATTTCGATGTTATTCCTCTGCACTACGATAGCCTCTATTTAGGAAGGACGGAATTTTCGCTGTATCCCGCCATAGCAAGCTAAGCAGATGGAATGTAGTGTAAAGACACTCCGTTCCCATCAAGACAGTTTCGATCTACACTTTTCCCCGAAATCCCCGTGTCGATTGGCGGAACTTAATGCCGCGCTGTACCTCGTTACTAGGGCGACAAAATTAAATTATTTCATTTCTTAGAGTGGGAATCGAACACACAACTTGACGCGTTTACAATCGCACACTTGTGCCGAGGGCTTGGCTGGCGACAACAGGTGAGGCATCACATTTCCTATTTATCATATTTTTAAAAGTGAAACACTTTAAGTGATTTGGAATTATAAATTACGAATAATGAGGCGATTAACTTGCATAAACACTTTTGGAAATATACTTATGTCATTAAAAAAGCAAAACTCCTCATTTTTCAAGGGAAAACAAAAACAAATATTAACTCGGTAAAACAATCAAAACCTCCAACTAAGTGTATCAAATACTATTGATAATAATATCAGACATCATCTCTCTCGACGGTCAGTGTGATCGTTTATGATTTTCTTTAGGTTCACGCTGTATCCCTCATACAGCAAGGTAGTCAAGAGAACTAAAGTTAAGACACTCTGTCCCAATCAAATAACTATTGTTCACCACTTTACGCCGAAGTTTTTTGCGTGCCTAATTATTGTATTACTCAAGGTGTTTTTTTTGAACTCGAGGTTAATGCTGTTTAGCCCTACTGGATTTTCTTCTTCTTCTTAATGTGCCTCTCCAACTAGTGCAGGTTGGCAGTCAACTTCGCATACTTAGTCCTGTCCCTGGTCAAATGAATCAAATCGACGGCGTTTTTAATTCCAGTCCTTTCCTTGATGTTCCTTACCCACGACTTTCTTCTACTGCCAGTTTTCCTTTTCCTATTATTATAGTTTGCAGAAGTTTGTATCGATCATGTCTACATACATGGCCTAGATATGCAACTTTACGCTGTTTATCAAATTCAAAATACTCTTTATTCAAATAGACTTATAATAAGCACTTTTGAATCGTCGAATGAACATATAAACAAAAATCTACCACCGGTTCGGAAGGCAGTTCTGCTGAGAAGAGCCGGCAAGAAACTCAACAGTTGCTCTTTTCAAAATCAATGGTACAATCTTTTACATTAGTTGGCAGCTATCCTGCATTACATTCAATAGACATTAATTCCATACATTTTTGTCCTCTAAATATTCTTGAACAGTGTAATAAGCTTTACTTGACAGAANCAGTTGCCCAGTCGCCAAAAGTTAACTTCGAGTTTTTATATATTTGTTTAACTTTAAAAATGCAATCAAACTCTGTACAGAGTAAATTAAAAACTTCACAATATAGCTGATTCGGATTTAATCCGGTTATTTCTAAGTTTGCAATTTTTTCACTCACTCTATTATTAAAAAGATTAATTTTATTTTCAGTAATTGGTCGGTTTGCATAAGCTTACGTTTTTGGTCAACTTGGCGTAGTACTTCTTCATTAGATACTTTATCTATCCAAGAAATCCTGAGAACCCGTCTATACGTTTTCTAAGATCCTCTTTAATAGTCCAAGACTCGCATTCGTAATGAACCGATCCGTTTAATGGCCACACGTAGTTTTGAAGCATACTGGATTTTGCAGCAACACCGGGTAGATAGTTTCTTCTCTATCCATTCTGTAATCTGTCACTGGAGAAATTGCAAGCACTATGTGCCTACTTGTAAAGATGCCGACGGCAGAAGGGCGTTCCATGCGGGACGATCATGATTAAACAAATTGTTCATTTATATGTTTTCGAACTTACATACGCTATTAAATAATATACGAGGAAATTTAATTGAAAAAAAAATCGACAGAAAATAACTTTATTCATCATAAGACATCAACTCTTTCCATGTTCACATTTAATTTGTATGAAAGACTGATATAAAGTTTAATATGGTTTTTTCTGTGAACACTGTGTACACATATGTTTTTGTTTTATAATATACTCGTCTAGACGGCCACACTCAGCTTGTAAGTAAGCCAACTCAGCGCAAGGGAGACACTTGGGGGACACCGAGATGACAACCTGCAATGACGCTATGTTTTGAATTAAATGGTTCAGAAACGGACAAAATAGTGAGCCTATTTAACTATAACACGCACTCTCTCTTTCTTGACGGCAACACTTAGTTTATCAGCTCAGCGAGAGTGAGGCGTGGCGGATAGGTGTCATAACATTAGTCCCCAATCCTGCTATATGCGCGAAACAGCGTGAACCAATAAAAATACGATAAATAATATCTTTATTTATCATAAGACATTATCTCTTTCCACGGACACACTCAATTTGTATGTGGGCCAGCTCAGTGCGAGGGGCAGGCATGGCGGGGGGGAGTCCGCGTCGCTCTCAGAGTCGCTGTCGGCGAAGCGGGAGAGCGCGGACACCTGAGGGGCCATGGCGCGCGCGAGCGAAGGTGGGATTAGAACCTGCAATATATCATTGATGATTCAAAACTCCTGACACAAAAAAAATCTCTAAAAAGTAAAAGGTATTTTTATTAATAATTGTTTAGAGCACTCTTGATTAAGAAAACTTCCCCGTCAACGTCCTACTGCCTACCCTACCGTACATTTCTACCATCTTCTTTCTTCATAAAATATTTAAAAAAATATTTCAGCTACATTAAAAAAATCCACAAGAATCGAACCTGCAGCCAACCACCTCTTACAGCATACGGCTTCTCCGGTGTAACAAAGGCCCCCACCACAGTGGGGGGTAAAATGGTGACCGCTCGAGGGCCCTGACGCCAAGTGAAATGACGAGAGTGGAGGACTCGGCCACTGGAAATACAAAATAGGTGTTAATAATTAAATAAGGTCAGAATAAGGTAATTAAACAAGCGTGTTACTGAATTCTTCGCTCTGGTTCTTACTGACAAAGCGCGGCGTTGAATTCCTCCACCCAATATGGAATGTCTCCATAATTTGGGGGAAAGAGGAGAGCAGAGAGGGAGAGGGATACAAAGTGAAGCTGAGACGCACACACGCTTTTGCCCCTGTGCCACGACGGCCTCAAACAATTTTTAATACTTAAAATATTCTTATAAGCTACCATTAACGGCTACTAGATTATAACTTAGAGTTTTTTAAATAACCGTACACATTTGAAAACAAATGAAAAATCGACTAAAAATTATTACTTTTTCAATAGAACAAAAGAAAGTCCTTGCACAAAAATCAAACCCATTATCAAAATAAACTATAAAACTCACTCAATGGCCAAAGGTAGTAAACTGGCCCCCTCCGCATTGAATATTATATGTACTGAGTCCAAGTATTCAATTTCATCTGAACCACTCCAGGAGCCCTGGAATAAGAAAAAATACGTTAATTAAAAAAAGATTCATTAATATAATAAAATAATGTCAAATAAAAATAATCTTAAGTTTTGGCTAGTGTTAAGACACTCCATTCTTTACTATCCGCCCCAAGAGTCATTGCGTATTGTGCGAAATTTAACGCCGCACTTAATTTTGCTACAAATTAATAAAATCGACGCCGTCGTGGCGCAGGATAACAAACATGCGACTGTAAACGCCGCGATTTTGAGTTCGATTCCAACTGAGGGGAATGAAATACTATCTCTGGCAACAAGAAATCACTGTGTTAAGTTCCACCATTTAACAAGCAATGCCTCGACTATTCGGCGGAAAGTGAACTAGATTTCCAGGTTCCCTCTGCCTACCCTGCTACATGCAGGATACAGCGATAAGCAACAAAAAAATTTTCTCCGAACGGGTTTCGAACCCTTTGTATCTTGTGTTTGTTTCTTTCGAAAGTCCTTGTGTTTCTTGTCAAAATGTAATCCAAATATATAAATTTAATCGCAATTTGAATATAAGTAAAAAAGTTACCTCCATTGTTTCAGGTAGCTGAGGTAATGCACGCTCTATGCTCGACATTTCAAAACTATCCGTAGACATGTTGTGTCCTGAAATAAACAATTATTTACTAAAGTTTAAGCATATTTTGCTCACTCACTTACTTATTCATTCAATGGCTAATTCACCTACCTTCAGCCCCTCTATCTGTCATACTGCAGAGACCTCTTTGTAGGGTCTCTTTTATTTGTTGTTCCACACTCGGAGATAATGGTTCTGTTTGTTCTACACTCTGAAATTAATATATATTTATAATATCTATATTTTTTATTTAAAAACTTAAAATTATAATGTCTAGGATGATGAAGATGATTTCTTACTGAAATATGAAATTTCATGTTAAGTTTTATCTAATACAATAACAGTTTTTTTAATAAAATAAGGAATACCATTTTTTGGGTTCAGAAGTGCATTTTGCATTTTGGACCATATTCCTCATTCATCCTGTATATTAAGTATTGGTATCCAAAACCTTTTACACGAAAAGATAATTTTAAAAGTTACCGACATATATTGACAAGACTCATGCTCACTAGTAACGTAATAAATGCATATACAATTACCATATTACACTCAACAGGTGGATTCCTTAACCATCTTACTCTAGCAGAGACACCAGCTAAGTGGGCGGCACGGGAGCCCTGGGGCAAGCGGGCAGAGCCCCGAGATACCCGGGACACTAGCCATGGACCCCCACATCTAAAAAATAATAATTTGAAGCTTTTCTTCACACTGTATCCCACATATGACAGGATAGACAAAGGTAACCTAGTGTTAAGACACACCCACCTCGGCTAAATTCTAAGGATTTCTTTCTTGTCACAAGAGCGAGCAATATTAAATAACCCATTCCCGCGAGTAAGAATTGATCCCACAACTATTACATTTGCTATCGCAAGATTTTGCCACTGTGCCACAACAACCGCAAGATATATAATATAGTAAAAATAGTCTTTAGTAAAATAATAATATTCTAACCTGGGATTTTTACTGATCGCTTCAATAACTTCAAGGCCGGAGCCCCGTTGCGCCGCGCGGAGTTCCCTACTGGTGCAACCTACCATCTATATGATAAAAGATTTATTTTTTACCAATAAACAAAATTAAAATAATAACATTTAATTTTTACGTATCTTTTATAAAAAAAATATATTTTTTTAAATATTAACAATATTAACAAAAGGTGGTAGCCATTTTATTCAAATGTGTCTCTCTTATAAAAGGGTACCTTACCGTTTATAAGAGAGAAATTAAATAAAATATTGAATGCCATAACAAAAATGGCAATACATTACAATTTTAAAGACAAAAATATATCTACGTATTTAAAAACAACTTACCAAACTATAATACCAAACAATCTAAATAAACAACACAGAAAATATCGTAGACAAAAAGGAAAATCACAAACCTGTACAAAACTAACTCCCCCATGGGGAGTGTCAACTTTGCCAAGCTGAGGGTCCTCAGCCACCAGCAGGTGTCTCAACCTGGAGTTGGCACCGTCGAGGGGTGCGTGCCACGTCACGTGGTCACCGGGCATAAACTTGTTACCTATAGCAGGAAAGAGTACAACTACAAATTGAGTTTCTTTAAAGACCTAATTTAGTAACAAATGCTCATAGTACAAAAAAAAAACTGTCAAATTCTGTTTCTGGAAATTCGCTCTACCAAGAATTAAGTGGTCGCCAAGTGTGAACTCATTAGTTATTCTTTTAATAATAGAATAGAAAGTCAATTATCCGGCTCTCAGTTATATAGAATCTCAGTTACGGATTATCCGGTCCGGACTATGTTTCATTATTTTTTACATTATTTGTTCCCAATCTTATTAACCGCGTTACTACTTATTACGCAATAATAGCAGAATCTAACCCAATTGTGATGTGAAACTTAACACAGAACACGTAAATTGTAGTTGAGGCCTGTCAATAAATCAAAATATACATTGTCATAGCAAAAATAGTGACAGTCATACGATAGGAACGAGAAATAAAGATAAGCTTGTTACACCAAGTTTTCGCCTCCAAAAAGTTAGTAAATCCTTTATGGGTCTGAGTATACGTGTATATAATAAAATTCCGCAGTGTATTCTTAGTTTGCCACTACCAAAATTTAAAATATCTGTAAAAAAAATTCTAACAAGTAAATCATATTACACTGTTCAAGAATATTTAGAGGATAAGCATGTTTGGAATTAATGTCTATTGAATGTAATGCAGGATAGCTGCCAGGTAATGTTTATAGATTGTACCATTGATTTTGAAAAGAGCAACTGTTAAGTTTCTTACCGGCTCTTCTCAGCAGAACTTCCGAACCGGTGGTAGCTTTTTGTTCATATGTTCATTCGACGATTCAAAAGTGCTTATAATAATTGCCTATTTGAATAAAGAATATTTTGAATTTGAATTTGTCGTGACGCAGGGGCACAAGCGTGCGATTGTAAACGCATGTGGGTTCAGTTCCCACTCGAGGAGACAAATTAGTACTTACTTCATACTTCACTCAGGGGGATAAATTACTATTTATTAATATTTTCATTACATAGATTATTAGATTTCTAATAAACTACAACTATTTTAAACAATCCTTAAACAGAAAAATTATCATAAAACCAACCTGTGGTAAAAATATATCTGGCCAAAGCTTGCAACAATGCAGCAGGCCACAGCGGAGGCTCCCTTTCTTCACTCTCTAATCTAAATGTAAGTTCGAGGCCGTACCCGGAGCACCCGCCAGGGTATGGTTCCGGGTGGACACGACCGTCGCCGTGCAGGTCTGAGAGACCGAAACTGAGAAAAAAGAAATTATAAACTTTTAAACTGTTTCTAATAATTACAAATTAAAAAATTCCCGACTTTCTAAACTCTACAAAATAAATAAAAAGTAGAAAAGATCTTGAATCTTCCAACGGCTGAATATATTTTCTTGAATCATGGTTAAGAACACTCTCGATTAAGTCACTCATTTGTTTAGTAACTACAATGCCATAGGCACTAGTTAAATTTATATTATTTTTAAATAATTACAACCTAATCATTGGGCAAAGTGAATAAAGTCGTAGACCATAAATAACAATTAGGGCTTCTATTCTCCACTTTCTGATCTGACTGTCACCAAGTTGGATTACAAGTCTGAGTTCTAAGCTAGGGAAAAGATTATAAGTTTTTTAGTAAAAATGGAAGTGTTTCATATTAAATCGAATCCACGATTATTTTATGTATTAACAAGTTTTTTAATTAAATAATTTGTTTCTTTATATATATATTATTTTCAAAATTAAGTATTACACACTTTCAGTAAAATTCATGTCTATCTATGAGAAACTCACTGTAAGTCATGTTTTTATTAAAACTAGGGGACTGTTGTAATATAATACATACTTTATAAATAATAAAGTGTATTATATTATATTGCTATATTATTTTAAAAAATATTTGCACTCTGCACTTCTCTATATAAAGTAAACTGTGCCAAGATTCACACTCCTCTACACAATTATCTTAAAGACAAAGTTTTTGCTTTGCTTCAGATAATCTTCCAAGTAAGAATTAACTACTTACAACTGTGTCTATATAATAATTATGAATGATTATAACCATATTTCTATTTATCTATTATCAATTATATTATGATTATTACTCCTTTATTAAGTACCTAAAACTGCAATTTCATTAATTATAAAAAACAAAAGTGATCACCTAACATAATGCCAGTGAGGAGCAATGTTCTCTTCAGCCCTGCCGGCGTTCCAATACATGCTGATATAATCAAGAGGGTCATGTCCACCGAGCCTGTAACAAAATAACTATTATATTAACCATGTTAAAGCTAATTTAAGCAAATTAAATCCTTGTTTCTTTATTAGTCAAGTAATTAAAGTCTGCAGATTGAAATCCTCATTCATCCTCAAATATTTATGCCAATCTTTCGGAGTGAGTTCCACCCATTTAATAAACAAAGACTAGTAGCAGCACATGCAAGGCCTTTGTCAAATTGACAACCTGACTCATAATGCACAAAATGTATATTATATCTACATATTTTATAGAAATTGAAACATAAATTATATTGAAATATTAATTAAATATTGTTAATTATTTTATAAATGTTGTTAATTGTTTTTGTTAATGTTGAAATTTCATTTAATTGCAATTATAAGCATGAATCAAGGTAAAATAATCTGTTCTATATAAAGTCAGAGAAATAAAGGCTATTATTATAAGGCAAGTGCATCATCATTTTCCATTGTAGATGACATCCTGCATAGCTGACAATTAATGCCATATTGAAGTATGTGAGGGACATAAAGAGATAATATTTCATTTATTTGCAGTTTAAAATTGCTACAATATATTGTTACATGTGTAGCAGGGCTTAGACTGAAAGTACTACATAACTTCTATATCCATTTTATCCTTACAATTTTATTTTGAACTTACATTTTTAAGAACTTTTGTTGTGAATAAAATTGAACTATTTCATAATGCATAAAAATGCAAATGTAGGACTCAAGGTGGAGTACCCGTGTTTGTGAAAGAAACCCTATGATTTAAGTCCTACTACACTCAACATTGTTAGACTTTTCTAAATATTTTGCTGTTTAATATGTGAATAGCATTTGAAAAAATGATAAACTATTTTGCTTTGCCAGACACACACAGTTAGTAATTTTAATTGAGAAAAAAGAATACCAATATTTAAGTCTAGTAGTAACTTGTAATGGATTTGGTTGATCAGGATATACTTTGGTACATGTTTCGTAGAGAGCGTTCAGTCCAGGTGGCATAAGATGATCTGTAAAAATTTAAATAAGGTTTATTCTTCTTACCTATAATTTATATAAAGCAAAAGGCGCTAGTTCGAATTCGCTTTAATTTTTTATACATTTTCAAAAAAAATATTTTCCGTTCTCAAGTGTGGAATTAGTATGTTAATATATAACATATATAATTTTACCAGTTTGGTTCACTTCAGAAGTAGTTCCTTGCAATGTGGCAGAATTAGTTGGTACATCAGTATTAATGCCCTGCGCAGACGCAACAAAAGCCAAAGCGCTATTTTGAACTATACCACTAACTCCAGAACCACTGGAGGCGGACATTTTTAAAACTATTCTTATAGAT
Organism: Heliconius nattereri; assembly: GCA_013403645.1. Taxonomy (NCBI): domain Eukaryota; kingdom Metazoa; phylum Arthropoda; class Insecta; order Lepidoptera; family Nymphalidae; genus Heliconius; species Heliconius nattereri. Next base: position 11,772,900 of record JAAIXI010000236.1, read on the forward strand.
TTTACATTTAATTTATATATTCACATTGAGTAAATTATTTTATATCTGAAAGGATAACGCTGTTTATGTTTTACGCCATTTATTTTATGTTCCCGTTATGTTGTTGGAAATGGTTGTCAAACTATTTTGGTGCTGCCATATTATTTATTTCCATCTAGATCTACACCGAAATAAATAAATATAGGTGTCTGTCTGTGATTTCTAAACGCTTCTGACTTTTGTGATTTATTGACTTTCAAATAAATGGTTAAAAAAAAATTTATGAATTCATAATAATAATAAACATGTCTTATATTATCAGTTCAGTTCCTAATTTATGGCGCTTCGACCTTGCCAGTTGACATCAATCACTTCGCCAATGTCACAACTTATGGGGCCTTATATTTTACTTGTTACAGTTTCTTTAATTTAACATAATATTCTTCATTGCATTTAATATAAAAAATACATTGAACAGAAAAAGAAGTTAACCGCGGTGGACTTATCTCTTTAAGAGATTTCTTCTAGTCAACCTGTGAAAGTGCGTGAAAGAGCGTAAAAGAATACGGGGAGAAGACAAAATATGCAATATGAAAATAGAGCGGATGTGAATCTAAAGTTTTATTAAAAATAAATAAATTAAACAATTATTATGAACACTTTAAATATACATACACATAAATAAACACATACAATTATACATGCATATATATGATTAAAATACACTTTAACATAATATGAACAATAAATTTTATGTTAATAATCCTAATTTAAAAAATCCTAAACGTATGCCTAACTTGTATCCCGCCATGAACCGATATTTCATTTGACATTGGCAGCAAGGATTGACACTTTGACTGTTGACACTTAACAGTCACCCAAAAATTATAAATAGTATGCGGTATTCTTGATATTAGTTATTTTTAAATTAAATAAATACCAAAACCATCACTTACTTATTGCGTACATTTAAAATTACATATTTCAATAAAAGAGATAAGAGTAGCATTGCGTCCTTTGAAATTTACAATTTCTGTAAAAATATATAAACGAAGCAACTAATATGCGTTATTTATTTTTAACTACTATATTTAGCATAGTGTACGCTTTTGAGAAAGATATGACTTTTCCGGTACAAGCTGGTAAAATGGAATGTTTCTACCAGAAGGTGTCTTTAAAGGAGGTTATTGATATAGAATATCAGGTAATATATTGTTTTTAAGCTTATTAAATTAATAGTAAAACTATCCAAACTCTAGGCAAAATTGTTTTCCTAAATATTGAGTTTTATTTTAATTAGATGAATCATTTTCATGCTGATTCATTTAATTTAACTGTTGTGTATTTATTTGTGTATTTAAATTAAGGGAAAATGATAAATATTTAGGACAATTTTGATGTTTACATTATTATTCTTGTATGTATGATGATTCTATTTCTTCAGCTTCACTTAAATGTCAGGGTAGGCAGACAGAACATAGTGCTAAGACACTCTGACAATCTCCTGTCTAAATTTGAGACATTGAATGTTCAGTTCAGGTAGAGTTCAATGTCACACTTTTAGCTTTTTTTTTGTCTAAATGATTTCCCTTAATTTATTACTGGATTCATGCACTGGCTAATATTAAATTGAATTTAAATGTAGCCTTATAAAGTGCCTTAATAAGCAATATAGTGCTTAACACTAGGTTTTCTGGTTTCCTCTGCCTACTCTGAAACATGCGAGACACAGCATGAAGCTAAAAAAATATAGCTTATTATATCGAAACTCTGCAAATAATATTATAATTTTTTTTTTACTATTCACCACCAAAACAATATTATAAAATATAGTATACATATAGTTCATTGTCATTTATTAACTAAAGTTAGATGTAACTTAAAAAGTAACTAAACATATAATTTTTAGGTCATTGATGCTTCACATGGTGAGCTGGATATATCTTTCCAATTAACAGATCCAGTAGGAAGATCTATTGTAACAGATTACAAAAAACCTGAAAATGCACACAGACATATATCTATATTGGAGGGGGATTACAGATTTTGTTTTGATAACACTTTTAGCACCTTTAGCGAGAAGACTGTAAGTTGTTTATTTTTTTCAGCTTCTACTTCATCTAGTGTGAAGATACTCTGATCTCTAATATCTGTGCAAATTTAAGACATTGTACATTGAGCCATGACCATGATGCTTACAGTCATAAACCTCAAACTACAGCAACATAGAGAAATGTGCCAATTTTATATCAAAACCTTAGTATTCCTACCCTCATATACACTCTTAATGTTGCCAAACATTAAATAATCATCTTAATAATATTTTTTTATATTGCGGGAGGACATTTCTTGTTGCCTAAATAAATGCTACACTTTGCTTTACACAGTAACACAGTACAGTAATAAAATACCAAAAATATAATAATAATAATATTAAATATTAGGTATTAAGTATTTATTATAATAATATTAAATATTTCATTCCCACAAGTTTAAATGTAACACAACAACCTCAATAAATAAATAATAATGCAAATAATTTTCTTTTTTTTTTTCAGGTATTCTTCGATTTAATGATAGAAAATGAAGAAACCAGCGAGAAAGATTATGACGATGATAAGGAAATGGAGTTAGGCAACGCAGCGGAGACATACATGATGAAGGTCAAAGATATATCCGAGTCCATTACACGGGTGAGGGACAGTGTGTCTGCAGCGCGTCGGCTGCAGGAGCTGGTCTCCGCGCACGAGGCTAGGGACCGGAACCTTGCAGAGGAGATGTGTACAAAGTTAGTGTTTTTTGTAATTTTCTTTAGATTGTCATTTCATTATCATTTGTTTTGTCTTTTGATGCTCGGGGCATGATGAGCCCCCTTGGCCACCTCTCACTACGTCACTGGCGTCACTGGGCAGTGATAGGGCGAGAGTAGCTCGCCTTTTAAGAAAAAGTACGAGCTTTGAAAGCGCTCATGAAAGTTTGCGATTGAGTACGCTAATCTAGGGGATATTGACCATTGGGCCCCGTCGCGCCGAGGTGCGGAGCTGCTGTGAGATAGGACTGGCCTGGAAAAAAAAATGTATTTTTTTGTTTTTTTATGTAATTAAATATTGTGATGTATGTTTTTATGCTAATTTATTTTTATTATTAATGTATTTTGAATTTAATGCCATTTTAATGTGATTAAGAAATATTTTTCTGCATAAAAGCTGGCCTGTTTCACATTCAAAGACATCTTTATATTTAAAACATTTATACTTTCTTAGTCAAATTGCTTATATATATGTATACAAAGTGCCGGCTTTAAATTTATAAATGACTGAGAATGTATTCTTAACAATTTTTTTTCTGTTTATGAAGGATACATTGTGCTAAAAAAAGTATTTTTATATTTTTTTTGTTTCAGAGTCATGAAATGGTCTCTTGGACAAATTATTTTAATGTTAGTTGTTGGTATTACACAGGTTGGTATTACACACACATATTTTCGTTAATATTAATATTGTTAGGGTACTCGTGTGAAAGTAGGTAGATTTAGTTGAAAAAGACAATAAAAGCAGTGGAATTGTATCAAACGGGAACAGTTGCTTGTAGGCGGAAGCCCTGATTGGAAGGTATCTAGTGTGTAGTGTTGTTATTGAGTGATTCATGTCACTTATTGTAATTACATGGAACTTCTGTCCGACTACGTTGGAAACATATAGACGGTATGTGTTTTTATCGGTATGGTATTGTTTTTTTTTAAAAAAGAAAACGCTAACCGCTTTCGATTTCTAACAATATATATTTTTTTAAGACACGCGTGTCCACGTAATGCAGTTGTGGGTTGATTCCTGCTCGGGGAAATGAATGATTTAATATTTTCATTTTTCATTTCCGGGATTTGTTAAAAAGGCAAAGCGCGGTGTTGATTTCCGCCATTCAAAATGAAGTGCCTCGAGATTTTGGTAGAAAATAGACAACAGATTTATTAACATAAGATTACCTCTGCTCTGCGTGAAGCTGAAAATTAAATAAGATACATATCATCAGTTGAAGAACAAGATTGATCTATATTTATGTATCTCATATTTCAAGATATAATCATCTTTAAAATAATAAAAATAGTCGTTAATTACTAGCTGCTACTTTTTATTAAATAATATTTTTTTGTTTTAATTTATTATCTTATTGCAGGTATATTTCCTCAAAAGTCTATTTGAAGACGCAAGCGGTAGAAATTTTAAAAAAATGGTACCAAATTTTATGTCACAATAAAACTAAGTCTGAAGTCGACTTACAGTTAAAAAAATAATATACTTTTTATAAAATAGATAAAGAATTGTTATTTTTCTTATTATAGAATTTTATTTTGTAATATATGATTATAGCATAAAACCTTTTTGTAGTAATTTTGTTTTGAAAATATTTTTTCAATGTCAATGTTTTTTTTAAATATAATTTGAATTGATGCCTACAATCTGACGGAGTGAAATACTTGACTGAAATACTTATGAAAAAATATTTAACTGTAAGTTGATTATACATATTTTTAATTAACAAAAAACAGCACAAATGTCAATACCAGTTAATACCTCTTACAAAAAAATATTACAAAAAATAGTTTAAAAATTAATTAACCGTTTTTTTTTAAATATTATTTTCTAGATATAGATTATTTATACAATATCATTAGCTTTTAGAAAGGTTTGTTTATTCTATTTTTATTATATATTGATAGATGTTCTTTATTAAATAAAACATTCACTAAAAAATATTATGATGTCGCAATGGTGACTGTAAACATAATGGTCGAGTCCACTCGGGGGATGTATTATTTTAATTTTCTCGCACTGGTATACAAAATGCAACGTTGAGTTCCGCCACTCGCGACAAGTAATGTCTCTAATACGGGTGTCTTAACACTACATTTATCATCTGTGAAATTTGGGCTAAAATTTTAATGAGAGGGGAATTTTAGCGTATATCTTGAGTATGTATAAATTTTATTTTTCAATATTTCATTTCTTTATAATTTAAATTCTTGAGTTGTAGTAATCATATATTATACAAGCGGCCGAAACTACGCTCGCTTAAAATTGTTATATTATAGAGAAATTATAGAAAAAAGTTTATATATATAGTAAACCTGTGTTTGTGTAATTCAGGTGTATAGACTATATTACTATAAAGTTTCATCTCTCAAAAATATCCATCCTCACAAAATTTCACATTCATAATGTTAGTAGGATATTTCGTGTGTAATAATGGAGAATAATAACTAAATTTAAATTCTAGCTCATCGTATTGTCTTTTAAAAACAAAAAATACGTGTGAAAGAATTATTTTGATACGTCTATTAGTTTTTGAGATATTGTCCTTTAAAGTAAGCGCGCAACGCGAGATTCAGTCGGGCCGTAACCAACCCGCGTGACGTCACTGGTCTGACAGAACTAGCTCGCTCAGTTCGTCTTTGTTCACGCGCAGTTCGCGCTCTTCTGTAGCTGGCGTTTCACTACGAATTTAGTTTCGTTTAATAAATAATATATAGGTATATTTTACATACATACTGTAATAGCGAGCTTTGCATTTTAAGATATTGAAGTTTTAATATTACTTTGTCAAAAAAACAGTTCTATCCTGCTCGGTTTCATGGCGTGTTGTACCAAATTCTTGAGCTTTGAATATTTTTATTGTAGTATCGATACCAGAAAGCTTTAATTTTTCAACAACACTTGGTTTGGTTTGGGCGTTACCACAAACTTAATCAGTACTTTAATGGAGAGATTACTCAGAACTTTGATGGAGGCATACAGGAAAAAAAAGGAGAGCTCTGCATTAGATTTGCGGCCTTTTTAGATTTGCAGAAGGCCTTTAACTGTGTGCCTCGTCAATGTATTTGGAGGGCATTGCGATCCAAAGAGATCCCCGAAGCCTATATTAAGATTATCAGAGATATGTACCACGATCCCGCTTTGCGATTCGCGATGGTTAGGACTGCTGTTGGCGACACCAAACCCTTTAGATCACAGTAGGGGGTTCACCAAGGCTCGTCTCTTAGTTCGTTCTTATTTAATGTAGTGTGTCACGGCTCACATCCAGGACCTGCCTCCATGGCTGATGATGTGTGCCAATGACATTGCACTAATTGAAGAGAACCAACTGATGCTGGAGCGTAAAGTAAACCTTTGGAAGGGTGGGCTTGAGAACGGCGGTCTTGAACAAAATGTGTCGAAGACCGAATACATAGCCTGAGGGAGCCCGGACTCGGGCTGTCCTTATAGGTCCTAAGACAGCCGTTAAGTTGGAAAAGTTTCAAGAACCTTGGATCCGTTATGCATGAGTCTGGAGGCATCGATCACGATGTCCATGGCTGGATAAGCGCTGCCTGGGCTAAATGGTGGGAGGTTACTGGTGTGGTCTGCGACCGCAGAATACCACCCAAGCTCAAGGGGTTGATATATAAGAGCATCATCTGACTGGTTCTATTATACGTCAGCGAATGTTGGCCAGCACTATCTCGGCACGCTGAGGAGCTTTACTTCACGGAAATGAAGATACTGAGGTGAATGGGCGGCGTAACGTGGTCTGACGCATACGTAACACATTCATTCGAGGTAGTTTTGGGGTCCATGACGTAGCGGATAAGCATCAAGAGCGTGGCCTAAGATGGTATGGCAACGTTGCGCGCCGGCGTAGGAACTATGTCGGATGCAAGTTCCTCGCTATGTCCGTCCTGTCCCTGGAGCTAGACCTCCGAACGCCCAAGGATGCGGTGTTTGGATGTCATGATGCAGGACATGAGTACCAATGGTCGAACCACTCAGGACGTTACAGATCGTGTAAAGTGGAGTAGGTTAAGCAGGAAGGCAGACTCTGGCAACAAACGCCGGGATTAATGCCAAGAGAAAGAAGACTTGGTTGCAGTTGCTGAAGACTCGTCGCTTCGACGATGTAGCCAATTATAAATGCCATGGTATGTTTACAATCACCTCTGCCTCTCTCGCAGATTACGTATAAACTTATTGTTTTTTTTCATTGCATTCTAAACTGCAATAATATAGTTTAATACGTGCGCGGTGTTCTGCTGTAATCTACATTTGGCAATACATATTTACCTACTCTTTTAACTTATACGTACGCAATAGCATCATGACCATAACTCTCTCTTGCCGATCTACAATAATCACAATAAAAATATTATTCAGATATACATATATATGTATAAAAATATTAAAAATGTACATTAAAAAAAATTGTGCATGCTCAACTTACAAAACAATCTTACTACTTTGAACTTGAATAAAAGGTTTGATACTTTTAACGCCAATAGCGTTACCTACAATATGAAACTAGTTAGGTTAGGTTAGGTTAACCCAGATCTATACCCCAAATCGACATAATATTACTAGTTAGACAACAAAACTTATCTTCGCATTTTTACTTCTTGCATTTCTGCGGCGATGAAATCACTATTATCCGATAAATAATCGGCAACCATAAATCCATCTATTACGAGTAGGTTATCCGAGGCCCTTTTTCGAATCCTTCATCCATTTTAATTAATTGGAGTAACACTTTAGTACAGGCAAGCATCAAACAAACAAAGTACTGCGCGAGATCTCCTAACTATCACCGGCGACTACCGAGTTGTAAGACCAGTGACGTCACCGCCGGCCGCGGGACTGTTAGCGGCATTTGGAATTTTTGCAAACTTCAAATGCCTGTAAAATTATAACTACTTGTTTGTTTTTAATGAAACAAAAACTAGTGTATTTGTATACGTAAAAACTTTACTGTAACGAACTTTGAAGCATTATTTCATACCTATTACCATTCCTCATTATAATTGGGTCTTGGGTTATGACAATAACCCAAGACATTACAATTATTATATACATTTTTTCCCATTATTGTTGCAAAAATTATATTGTACTCGAATCTCATTATACATTTTTTCTTTTTTTGTAATTTTTTTTTTCAACATTGTATTGTAAATGTGTAGAGGAGATTGGAACATGTTGTTATATATTTTTAAAGCAATACCAAATACATATCAACGAAAATCTATGTTTATTAGGAAATTATTAAGAGATACCTTTTCCAAAATACTATACACAACATAACCGCGACTAATTATATTTATATAAGTTGTCGCGGTTGCTAGTCCGGATAATAGTGAATCCGTATAACTAAGGACCGGGTAATCGGGTTTCTATGAGTAATGGTAGGTGTGATACCAAAGATATTGGAATATGTTTTTTCTTGCCATAATATTTTTTTATGAAAGAACTAATGTTCGTTAAAATTCCGAGTGTATATTGTTGTAAGTTTAAAAAGCCTAACTTCAAGGCGACCTCGACTTATCGTCTTTGCTAACGTATTATACATATCAATATCATACACCTTCCTATTGAATACCTAGTTTGAATGATTTAAGTGTAGTAGTACACTGGGGAGCGACTTTATTTTATACTATGTAAAAATATATTTTGCAAAAAAGGTACAGGTTGAATTGCGGAAATATTTGAAATGTTTGTTCCTTTTTATATTTTTGTATTCAAAGTGTTCAGTAAAATGATGATATTGTGAAAAGATAATAAATACGAATTGAAAATGGGCTTAAAAAAAGTTTTAAAAAATATTGTAAATAGAAATGTAGATAATGATAAAATAAAGATTTCTTAAATACTTTTTTGTTTCATTAGTTAGAAGTAGTTGTGTCGCAGTGGGAAAAAGTTTGGCTGTAAACGGGCCGGTTGTCTGACTGGCTTCCATTGGTTAATATCGTTTAATGACAATGTAGTATTATATAAATGTGTTTATTTGCAGATTTCATCTCGTTTCTCTTGTCATCTCAAAGGCCTTCGACAGGGTTTGGCATGATAGCCTTATAGGAAAGTTACCAGCATATGGCTTGCCCGATGAGTTGTGTTCTTGGTTATCAGACTTCTTGAGGGACCGATCAATACGTGTAGTCGTGGATAGCTACTCGTCTGATATAATGGAAGTAAATGCCGGTGTTCCTCAAGGATCAGTGCTCTCTGCAACTCTATTCCTGCTCCATATAAATGATTTACTCATTCCTGGAGTTCTTGGATACGCAGATGACAGCACTGTCGTAGAGCGCTACATGGCTAAAGCAACTGCAAGTGGGTCTGAAATACAATCGCATAGGGATACTATGGTTGAGCGCCTTAATTTGAACCTCCAAGCGGTCTCCGATTGGGGAGATGCCAATATGGTCAAATTTAATGCCACTAAGACCCAGGCGTGCCTGTTCACCGCGAAAAAAAGGCCATTCGAATTGTCCCCCTCGTTTCGAAGTGTATCGGTCCCGTTAAGCGACCACCTTGAACTTCTTGGCATTACTCTCTCATTGACTCTTAACTTTGGATCTTACATTGTATCCACAGCTCAATTGGCTGCTAAGAAGCTTGGCGTCCTCTCCAAGGTGAGACAGTACTTTACACCTCAACATCTTCTTACACTGTAAAAAGCACAAGTTATACCATGTATGGAGTACTGTTCTCACTTATGGGATGGCTCTGCCGGGTATCAATTACAGGCTTTGGAGTCAGTTGAGAGACGAGCCAGAAGGCTAATCAATGACAAGACCCTAGTTAATACTCAACTGCAGAGCCTTAGCCACCGGCGTAGGGTTGCATCGTTGTAAGTGTTTTACCGTATACATTTCGGCGAGTGTGCCCTTGGTTTGCATAGCTTAATTCCCCTAGTCCCTTTTTACCTTAGAACTTCTAGGAATACAGCTTCACGCCATCCGTACATGGTAGAAATTCCTACCGTACGAACGAAACGCTTTGAGGCTACATTCTTCATCCACACTGCGAGAGATTGGAACTCATTGCCGGCATCTGTATTTCCTAAGACATACAATATGAGGGTCTTCAAAACCAGAATGAATAGGTATCTGCTAGGCAAGCGTGCCACACCGTAGATCGCATCAACGCTCACCAGACTTGATGCGGTCAAACGCAAGCCTATTCAATATAAAAAAAAAACACTTCAAATTGTAAGTAAAAAAAGTGCCATTTAATAAAAATGCTTAACTTTCTTAATTCGCGTTGAACTCTTTTGTGTAATATATATTTAAAATGTTTTATTATTAACTAGCGACCCTCTTGCGGCTTCGCCCGCTTTAAGTACTGGATTATTCATATAATGTATGTTCGCAAAGCACTTAAGATAATGTGAAAATTAATTAAACCCTAATGCAATCCGCATTTTCGTAGTTTCAATAAGGATTTTCCAATTGTTTTACACAGCATGGATTTTTTAGTAGGTACCGTAATTTTAAATCTGTGCTACTAATCTTTTCAAGTACTTATTAAAATATATTTAAATGACT